>JAAXOA010002193.1:0-13772 GCA_036561885.1 Salina celebensis | reverse complement strand
TCAACAAATTCTAACTGGGATTCCCAGTCTGGGAACAACATTGCGGAGTGTATTATAAGAGAATATAAGATGCCTTGAAGCGAGTTTGGATACATTTTTTAATAAAAATTCAAGCTGACAGTTTACCATATTACATGAAAGTCCAACAGGCAGTAAGACCAGGTTCATATGTCAAACTTTTTAAAAATTGATCTCTATATTACGTTTCGAGAGGTGGGTGATCGTCGGGAACCCTTCTTCTCAGGCTAATCACTAATTACCGACATAAAGATGGATGATGCAAACCAGATGAATATTTTTACACATTTAAAATGAAGTTTGACTTCCGTTTGACTCTCTTCATTAGAAGAGAAGTTTTTTCAATGACGTGGGTATTTCGCAAACAGTGTCAATGTTGATAAGGGTGGCTTTTCTAGATCCGTCCCGTATGGGACGGGCAAATTCACTGGTAATATATAATGTAGCAAAAATTGATACATCATTGAATGACATAAAAGTAACGTTTCGTTACATTTTTTTTCAATTGGAGATAGTTAGAGATAGAGAGTTTTTAGTTTTAGTTTAGTACGAGCCAGTCGTTTTAGTGGAGCTCGCTTTGATAGGTTTTACGTGGGTTTTACGAAAAACTCAAACTTGTATCCCGCAAATAATTCAGATACAGCGTTGATTTAGATTGACTCTAGCCCGATGACAGAAAAACCAACTTCATAGTTATCTCTGTTAGTAACACCAATTCGAGTCAGTCTTTGTTATACACAGGAAGATGTTTCTGACCATTTTCAAACAACCCACGAGTAAAAAATTCAAATCAAGTAGTTTTTTCTCGGCAACCCTGTGCCCTGTTGAGGAATCGAGAATCGGTCAAAAAAACCAATCGTTTTGTAGAATATTTTTATACAAACCAAAAATATCAGGTTATAGTTAAGGTAGACAGAGATAGGAATATGTATCTGGCAGGCATTTTGGCTGGCACAAGTGACTACTTAGTTAGCCCAATTATAGCAATCACAATTTAGATTTTCACATCGTGCTTCTAGTTAATGCTTGCCTTCTTTTAGCTGCACTAGCTCCAGCAGCTCCATTTTCTTCGTTAAAATTCATCTTCGCACGTTCCCCTCTGTTTGAATCTACGTCAGTGGCTAAATTTTCTGTCGCATCACAGTTCTGCCAAAATTGTACAAGCGTACGTGTTGAACGCGTATACTTCCTGAAACAGAGAAAATTAAGGTTCTAGTCATGTCCACGGATAAAAAAAGAAACGCTGCTGCGCATTATCATCTACCCAGAAAATATTTCAAATTGCATATCCCCGATAAAATCTTCAATGGAAGCTTCTCAGGTTTCTTGTTCTAATATTATTGGCACTGCATCGAAATTGGTCCTGCAATCACCAAACTTACTTTCATACATACATACTACTGCAAGATAATAACTCGGACTGACATGGATTACAAATGATGTTTCTATTAAACATAGAAAAAGAAATCAAGACTAGAGATACAGAGAAAATGTCCATCTTTATTACTGTCCCAGTACAGGTACCCATTTTTGTATCTCTCCTTCCAGTGTTCATCTCTTGTAATAACATTTTCCAAACATAAGACAGCAAACCAAATGGAATGTGAACAAGAGACAAAAGTTTTTTTTTGTTCCAAATCCTTCCCTTTTCTCTTCACCCCTTGTTTCTAACCGAGAGACGAGAAAAAGCAAAGTTGTTCATTACCCCTTTTTGCTTCGGTCTGCCTGCATTCCATGTTTACAAGCGTCTCACTTCGTTACCCAAAAATAGTTGAAGGTGCCTAGACAAGTTAGTTGTTTGTTTGGACGGGACTGCTAGTCCCTTTTGTAGTTTTTTCATTTAGTCATCGCCATGCCCTTATATTAGCTTTTTTGTCCTGTGAAATTGGGAAGTGAAAGCGATATTTACTTTCTCTCTTTTTTTACATCCCATGCCACCATTTTTTCCCTAAACTTATTTCTTTGTCGTTGGCTCCCAAAAGTGAAAAAAAAGCTTTCACTTTTTTTTCTCCAACTTTTTCTTCTGCCCTGCTCCTGTCACTCCTCTTGCCTCTTGTAACTTCTTTAGTGAAAGTCACAGGTTTCGTGTGGTCCAAAATGAAACTGCAGAAGAAAACTTTGCTCTTTGTTGATGTTGTTGATGAGAGAGAGTATTAGAGGGGGAGCAAAAGAAGCATGTCTGCAAAATACTACAGAGACTACGCGAGCAAAAGAAAACGTAAACGACCAAGAGGAGTCATTTTGGAGCCAGAGAATACGGCAAAAGTGGCAACACCAAAATACAGAGAGCATCCTTGAAAGATGGGATGCAAAAAAAATGTGTCTCCTTTTATCCTTCGAAGAAAATCGATACAGATCTCTAGAGATATAAAACATGCCATTATTTTACAACATACCATGCGCATATATATAGGTATTTTGCTACGTAGTTTATATTCTTTTCGTCAGTTGCTCGTCTCACTTTTTCTTTATATTCACCAGACATACATTTCCGTTTTTTCTTTAACCGTGTCAGCAGCATGATTTTTTCTTTAAAAAAAGAACACATACACAACTAAAAAAGCTTGTTCTCGTTACGCTAACGAAAACTTGATTTCTTTTGAGCCCCAAATTGCGTTCTCTTCTGCTCTTCATTGTACATCATCACTTTTGTCCAATAGTTTATTCAAAAGGACCACACTACTTAAAGAAGCTTTCTTTCTTCCCGCAATTCTCGTCACAACATGTTACGTAAAATCTTGTGAAAGGAGTTAATCTCCTTTCAGTTTGATTGTGTATGCACTCCTATTCTTGGAATACTTTTTTTAAACTTTGTTTTCTTCCTTTTTCTTTTCGCAAACTTTCCCTCATTTTCCATTACTCTATCTATTCATCCATCTATTTTCCATATTACATGTTCATGCATTTTTCAATTTCCCTTCTGGTTTATAGCAATAGCTGAAAAGTGGAAGAGGAAACGATGGTCATACTATATATTCTTTTCTTTTCTTCTCCGCTTTGACTTTGGAGTTCCAAATGTTATGAAATGCTACTTATTATGATGATGCAAAGAGTGCCACTACTATGTCCATAGTGGCACAACCACTATGAAAACTTTTCGCATTCTTTTAAAATATGCATGAGGACTTTTCCAACATCGTCACATCATCAAAGGGGCTTTAAAAAGGAGAGCAAAGAATCTACAAAATAAAAAGGAAGAGGACCAAAAAATAGTAAAAAAGCAAGTCAGAGCAGTCAGGAGTAAACTAGTATTAGTGGAAAACCTTTTCCTTCCTTCCCATCTTTCTCTCTACATTTTCATTGGCATCACTTCTCTCTATTTTTTCTCTTCAACGAGAATTTCACCGAGGATGCTGGTTTTCTCCCTGGTGCACACTCCCAGGGACTTGTAGTATCTTTGAGAACACAAGCTTGAACACATCCTCCAGTAGAGTTTTGTTTGGGAACCAGGATCCAACAGCGTCAGAAACTTTCAGCTTCCCAACGGAACAAAGTAAACATTTCTCTTCCATGGGATGAAGGAATGACACGCTTGAGAATTGTTTGTATATGCAAAAAAAACAAGAGAAAAGAGTGAAAGCGATAAAAACAATATTTCTCCTCAGATTGCTTTTTCCGCATAACCAATCTCATAGATTGTAAACTAGTCAACAGTCAGCAACTCGTCGTCGATTTTTTTTCTCAGGGTTGAAAACACAACTCCAGTTTTTTTTTTCTGTTTAGTGAAAAAAAATAAGAGTGCACGCTGAGTTTGGAATTGGTAGGCGTACTCGGGAGCAAGAGAAAGACAGATTTTTTCCTGTTATTGTAACAAATAGAATTTACTTTCTCCCTTGTAAGGGAGGCACACACACGTATCATTGCCTGTCAGTGATAATAAGAGCGTGTGTTGTTGGTTTTAAATCAACTAAACGAGAACCATTCAAGTGTATATTTGTGATGTAAATCGCTATCATGAGGCAATCCGTTTGGACGGAGATACTTTTTTTCTCTACGGTGCTCCTATTTTCGGGTAATATTATCCAAGCCAAACACCAGATTTATATTGATGGGATTCTCGAAATTGGGGAAAGCTGGGGTTTCCTCTTTTCAATTTTTCTCTTCGTTTTCACAGGCTGTCATGGTTGGGGATACCATCATCCGGCAGCTATTAGGCTTCCTACAGATAAGCCTACGACAACAACTACGACCACTCGGCCACCCACAACATTAACTACTACAACATCATCAACAACAACAGCGGCAACTATTTCATCTACTGTAATTACTGATGTTGAGACAACCACAAATTCAAGTGTGGTAACGACACTATCTGAACTGCTAATAAAATCTACCTCGGTGTCCGCCAAGGAAAATGATACTTCCGTTAATCCAACGGTCATGTCTGCAGAACATGCTACCCATGAAATCCCTGCAAGCACGACAACTCTATCTCCATCGTCGTCTACTACAATTGTTCCAAAAAGTAGCGACATCACGGAACCAACAACGATCACAACGTCAACAAAAGCTTCACCGACAACAGGAGCATCGGTGGTGAACAATGAAACGTCAAAAGTTATTACTACTGTGGCATCTGCAAACGTCCATGCAGAAGACAAGTTGTCTTCAACAACAAAGAAGGATGAAATGGATAACGGAGAATCATGGCCAACAACTTCCCCAGTTTCATCCTCATCTCTGCCGACAATCCCAGTGGTGAAAGAAGAAACGTCAATAGCGGGTAAGATTGTTATAGAGCCATTTGTTTCGACGGAAATCCCGGTTTTAGAGAAAATCCTGGAAAGTAGTGCTGCCAAGTCGGAAACCAAAGCGTGTGTCCGAAATGAGAGTGAGGTGAGCTACTGGGACTTTGGATATTGTGGAATGAATTGTACTTCAAATGATAACTGCAATCCTCATCAAAATGAAGAGTGTATTTGTGACGGGCCGTGTGGCATGAGCTGCTTATCTCCTGACTTGGGTAAAAAGGAATTTGTTATTTATTTTTTAGCTTTCAGTGTTTTGATATGTATATTTACTGCTCTACGAGGCCTTGTCCTCATTCAATCAACCCATGAAAATTTATAGTTTCAGTTTACTGCGATGCACCTGGCACAGTTGAAAATGGAAAAGCACTGCTTGTTGGGGAACTGGGGCTATATGACTACCGAAATCAACTCCAGAGATTTATGCACAATCAAAAAGTTATCTTTGAATGCGATGAGGGCTTCACTCTTATCGATGGCCCACAAGAGAAAATTTGCCGCAATGGCTTATGGTTTCCGGCAGTTGGAGAACCAAAGTTAGTAGCAAATTTCAGTCTAAGTTTAGTAAATATTGACAAGAGTTGTTTGCTTGATGAACTTATTTGCTCTCTATAAACCTCTAATTACGTGATTTTCCTCGTTAGATGCGTTTTCTCCGACACACCGGGTTTCCGTTGGATGGAAGCTCATCGTGTGAAAAGACGTGCGATCAAAGCTGGTGGTGGGAGTCTTGCACGAAGCAAAGTTGGCGGAGGAGGAGGTGGTGGTGGTGGCGGAGGTGCAAGTCGACGAGGCAAGAAAAAAGGTGGTGCAGCTGGTGATGAGGAAGGAGAGTACGAAGCTGGTAATGACTCCATTAATGTTATTGCTTAGGACTATTAGAGAGAGGATGAATCTGACAAACGAAATTGTCTCACGTCTTAGACGTTTACTCCTGTCCCAATTTGGATCACGACCCATACATCCAAACCGAGTTAGTCGTTCATGGATCAGACCCCAATAACACAGACGTTTCCGAGGGAGCACAAGTTCGCGTAGGTTGCACTCACGGCTACGGTGTAAATCTCCAAAACGATACTATCATTTGCGAGAAGGGGAAATGGAGGCCAAAGGTACCCCAGTGCAGTGCATGTAAGCATGAAACTACTATTGACCCAAGTGGATGTAAATATTTTGAGATCACGACAAGATTCTCAAACCCTTTTGTTTACACATGGTGTTTGGGATTTTTAGTGCCGTGCAAAGTGCCGTACATCGCTCACGGAACATTCTACATGAGTGGAAAAGCTCTATTCTTCCTCGAGATGAAATATCATGGGACAAGCATCGAGCTCCGCTGTTCAAAAGGCTATGTACTCAAAGGACCAAGCAAAT
Organism: Salina celebensis; assembly: GCA_036561885.1. Taxonomy (NCBI): domain Eukaryota; kingdom Metazoa; phylum Arthropoda; class Collembola; order Entomobryomorpha; family Paronellidae; genus Salina; species Salina celebensis. Next base: position 7,632 of record JAAXOA010002193.1, on the reverse strand, counting down.
GCCACTGTTGGTATGGTGAATGGGATTTGAGTGATGCTCCCGAATGCATTCCAGGTAATGCTTTCACCACTTTCCCATGTTACTCAATCCTGTTGAAAGAGAAGGATCATCAAAGCGTTTTAATGCTCTTTCAACGTTTTATGTAAAATAAGAGTTTCCATCTTTTTAAAATATCTACTAATGCGTTCTTCCTCAGCCTCTTGCGACCTTCCACAACTCGCTCATGGAAAGTATGCAAGTAGATATCGAGCTGGGATGGTCGTTGGACATGGCACAGAGGTTGATTACCACTGTGATGATGACTACCAGAAAATGGCTCCTGGGGGTCCGGCAAAATGCCATTTGGGCGGTTGGCGACCCAATAAACCTGCCTGCTTTTTGCCATCATTTATTCACGGATTAAAAAATTTTACACATGATAAGGATAACAAAGTCATCACCTCAGTAAAACGTTCCTGCGGGGTTCCGCAAAAAGAGAAAGGAGCGATATATTATGTGGAAGGAAAACCCATTGATTATGATACAGATTACATGTACGGTCAAAACTTTTCGTGCTTCTTCCATAACAGGCTACTTTGTCTTTCCACTTTGCTTGCCGAACTTTTCGCGGTGGTGGTAGAGAAAAAAAGCTAAGCTGTCTATAACTTTTTATCCCTTTTCAGCTTCCCCGATGGAACAGAAGTAATGTACAGATGCGCTGCTGCAAAACCCAAGCCAAAGAACCGATGGAAAATGGTAAAAATATGTTTCACGACTATTTTTGGTTATATAATATGTCTTTAATATTTGACTATTACGGAGTGCGGTTATGTTGTATAGTTATGCGAAGACGGGCAATGGGTTGGAGGAGTACAAAACTTAACATGTGGTATAAAAAATTGTATTAAGATACATAAAAGAAGGTTGGTTTTTATGGGAGACATTATAATAAACTGGGTATTTCTACTCCGTAAACTTTTACAGAAGTAAATGCAACAGTAACCGCTAACTTAACCAGTATCAAGGACACCATACGCATGATTAATGCATCATGTACCTACCGCAAGAAGGAAACTCACGTAGTAACTTTCTTCAAAGACCAGCAACTTACAATGGAAACAGGAGACTTTCCCACAGGCTCATTTCTTGTAAGATAATTTTTAATGTGGTGGCAGTCGTTTAAAAAGTTATTTTATCCATTTATTATATTGCCCCTTAAGGGTTAGGGAACATATTTTTTCCTGAATTAATTTTCAGCTGTGCTGGTTTCCTTTTAAATGAGGAAAAAACTTTTTTCGCTTTCCTATTTTCACAGATCAATAGATGCGTTGATATTGGCAAGTTTAAGCTGATTGGAGCCGTTAGGCGAAAATGTGTTTCTGGTCAGTGGTTGGGAATTACTCCGAAATGTGAGGGGCTTAGTCAGTACTACGACTATGTCGGTAAGCATTTTTGTATAAGATAAGAAGGGAAAAGATAATGCATAGGAAGAAGTAACATTCTTTCCTGGTGTGGAGAGTAATAACGATAATAATGAAAGTGTGTTCATTCGCTCCACTCCATCCTCAGCACTTTTTTAACCTTCTTCCTCCTCCTTAAGTAACTCGCTCATCGTCTTTTGTAGTATCATTATCACTCATGCATGAAATGAATCCATTCTGCCTCTACCCAAAAAATTACTACATAACAGGCATATTGAATATAGAACGTGAGATGAAGGTAAACTACTCCATGAATCTTGATTTTTTTTTTGTCTTTTTGTTCTTTCTCTTGGTCGCATCTGACTTTTCTTATTTTTGCATCGCACCTGTCGTAAATGCCGGAACTAACTTAACCAGTGGATAAGCCACCGACCATTTTATTTCGCTACCTTAATGGCTCGATAGTGCAAACTAACGATGGCGACTTGATGGTCTACCCAGGAACGACACTGTACATGGAGTGCCTTTACATAAGGAAATTTGGCAGGCCGCAGTGGAACGTATCCAACACGAACAAGTAAAGAAAAGCGAGCTAAAAGAGAGGAAGCTGGAATAAGAAAGTTGTTTTTTAGCTTTTCCTCTGTGACTTTCTTTTCTCTACTCAGCAAAAGCGTCTTGGAAAAAGAAAATGAGTTTTTCTCTTTATTGCTAACTTTCTTTGAGAGAGAAAAAAAACAGAAGATCATGATAATAATGACGTTGATGGTTGAAGCTGATGAGAAAATAAATGATAAGGGAGAAAGCTAGTACATAATAGAAAAAAAAAAATACGGCTCAGTTCAGGAGCATGAATTTAAAAGAGCATGTTTTGGGGAAATCTTTCCACTCTAGAGTATATGCTGCTGGATGGACTGACGGGATTGAAAATCGCGACCCAACGTTAGAATATCGCTTAACGATCGAAAATGCTGGTGAGGAAGACTCTGGCTCGTTTAGCTGCATTACACCATCTAGACATGGCCATGAAATCAAAATCCATGTGAAAAGTGAGACACAATTTTTTGTACAAAGTAGGCTATCTGTCTATCTGATAGGATGAGATATATGAAACCATTTGTTTTCATTATTATGAGAATGCGTATGTGATATGAAAAAAAAGAAGTTAATGCTATGTTATGAACATGATCTCATTTACAGAGGTGGATTGTCCGCCATTACAGGAAAATCCGGAACTCATCTATTCTACTGACTCAACTATGCTGGGAAGCAGGGTCACCTTCACTTGTAAGGACAGTAACTTTCTAATAGGAGCTCAAGAAATAATCTGTCAGGCTACAGGAAGCTGGAGTGCTCCAGTTCCCAAATGCGAAAGTAAGTTTCTACCATCATGTGGAGATGGAAGCTGTTGATAGGAAAAGTATAACGATAATGTCGCTTTTTGCTTAAAATGGGTGTTATTTACGCAAACACTAGTATACAACATAAAATATGCTTAAATGCTTACACTATCTGCAGATATTGAGTGTCCTGATATATCAATGGTACCTGCAATGGCCCCATTGGCCCATACCTCGATCACAAGGAATGGTACCTTGAAAAGGAATGAAACTGCTCCCCCAAAAATTACGATTCTTGGACGTGATGTTGGTGGAAAAGCCATTTTCTCTTGCTCACAAGGTTATATGGTGGAAGGAGCAGGTGAAGCTGTGTGCCAATCCAATGGAGAATGGTCGTCACCAATTCCCCTTTGTAAAGGTCAGTAAGATACAAAACATATCCACATTGTAACAAGGTAAGCAAAACCAGTGGAGAAAATAACGTTGCACATTGCCCCAAACCCGACTTTCACAGAGGTTGAGTGCACTTCTCCACCGTCTCCGATGAACGGGTACGTAACAGGGAATCCACCATACAAAGCTGGTGATCTGGCACAGTTCGAGTGCCGGCAGGGATACATGATGGAGGGGCAACCTATAATCGCCTGTCAGGATAGTGGAAAATGGTCTAGAGCTTCAAGTACAACTCGATGTAAGTCTGAAGGCATTTTGGAATTTTGTCTGTCGTGAAAGTGAACGTGTACCTGACAAAATTTCCTCCTTTCTTTGAATTTGGCAAGGCGTGAAAGCGTGTACCTATCCAGGAACCACCATCGGCGGTACAATTTCAGCCGTCAAATTTTATTATGCTATTGGGGAAACGGTGGAATTTGATTGTACAGAAGGATACGACCTGCAAGGATCTAGAATGCTTCACTGTCAGGCATCGGCCAAGTGGTCAAATACTATTCCAAACTGCATTCCTCACGAGGGAAATTCTCCATCCATTGGCCGTAAAAAGTGAAGCATTTAATATCTCAAGCGTATTGGTATGTAGCCTCCAGCACAAAATATGGCACATGATTTATACGATTCACTCGGTAACTTCATAACTGTCCACAACGATAATACAAGCACGAACATTTATGGAATCTTTGGAACATTACTAAAAGCAATATTCGTTTTTATTATACAACATAATTGATACATACAGACCCTAAAAATTCCAAATCCCTACAACCATAAAGCACATTTAATAGTCACATGAAATACACACAACAATTGTACAACTCGATGTACAACTTTATGCAAATTACAAAACCATAGCCGTTTACAGTAAAATATTATGATCTGGACAAGGAATGATGATGAGAATTGATAGAATTTATGATAAATTATGCATTCATTTCAATCGAGATGTCAGAACGTATTGTTATTAGCTGATAATTGTAACAGAAAAAGATTTAGGGTTAAAGAATAAAAAAATATACAAACTGGAGCTGTTGTATAATAAAAAGTTATCAATATGCTTCATTGCCAGTCACCACACAAATGCTCATGTTGTAAACATACCATAAAAATATACAATGTAGCTATTTGATTTGTCAAAAACCTGTATTTTTGAAAGTAAACGTGACGGCTGAATGATAATAATACTGATGTATTTTTAAAAGTTACATGCATCTTGTACATAAACACTATCAATATATTCATAGAGAGACATTTATAGCGTACACAACTATTATTAGCATTGAAAGGTAAGTCAGCGTTCAAATAAATGCTGGGAGGGTGTTGTTGAAAGTTTTTCTTAATGGAACTGTATGGAAATAAGCTCGGGTATCTACTTCTTAAGCAAACACTTCATGGAAATATGTGTGGAATGTTGGAATGACTATGGTTTGAATAAAGCACACAATTGTATTAAATTAACAAAATATTTACATACAAGAAGCAAGCCAACCTGACTTACTTCTTTCCTAAAAATATCTCGATATAAAGTCAATCAACGAGAAGGGAGCTTTGACTACCATAAATTATGGATGGGATACTGGAATACTAATTAATTAGGAGACCGGGATGCTATACTGATGGACTTTTAATGATCTATTGCCTGTCACTTTCTCCAATCTTGTTCCTCATCGTTTTTCCTGCAGTATCATAAGATAAAAGACAGATCCATGGGAGTAAAATTGCCTACATTCAGTATGCTTCAATTAGCAACTCTGTTTCAAAGCAACTTTTCCCTAACTTTCCATTAGATGGAAGGTGCATTTCGTCGCTTCGCCACATCTTCTGAGACTACTGCCATTAGTTCATTCCCTTAATTTCCCCACTCTCCTCAAAGATACTGTGTAAAGCCTTCGGTATCCCCAATGAAACTCGGTTCATCCAGCTTGGAATCTACATAAATTGTAATAGCGCATTCCTCCAAATTCGAAATCTGAAGAGGATGGAAGTTTGCGGATAGTCCACCAGTCAATCCCATAGGCAGGGTCATGCTAAGTTTGTAACTGTAAAGGAATGTTGAATATAAAACCGTAGTTGTTTTCCAACTTTGAATTTCAGTGGTTCTATAAGATCTTCATGAAAGTGTGAACCATTGATTTTTACGTGTATTATAGTACTGTGTTTTGTTGAACCCAACAAGGGCCAGGTTGTTTCGTTGTAGAGCACTCATAATTACATTGATATCATAGTTTCCAAATCAAATCCCAATCATTTTCCTTTTTAAGAACACAACTTGTTAGGTGAAAATAATGGAGGTAAACATATAAAATGCGAAATGAAATATGGATAAAAATGTTATGCGAAAAGAATCAACTGTTCATGAGCTCCATTTCCCCGTAAAGTGTCACTATAATCATACTACCACTACCTGTTTTCCTTGGTATGTACTGTATGATGACAAGAAGAATTGAATCAATGATGCAAACTTGCCTTTGAGAAACTGTTATTTAGTCTTTTAATTCTCTTTTATTTTTCTTCTTATCCGACTCCTTCAACGCATATCGCAACCCTCTCAGATATAAACCTTCATTTATACAATTCATGTCGTGACACTCGTGACAGAAAATAATGCATGCCACGTTACATTAATATTATAAGTAAATGCCCAAATATGGAACGAACGTGTCATAAACGCAAAATTTCAACCAAGAATTCCAATCCCTGAACTGTTTTATAACTCAAACCGTGATATTTAAAAATATGAATTTTAAATCGAAGTAATGTTTTGTATCTTCAATCTTGTAAATTATTGTGTAGAATAATACTCCCGACTGTATAAGTACCGTTGAATCCATGCTCATCTCGAAGGTAAATTTGAACTTCATACCGAAAACTACAAAAAACCTAAAACTTTCCTATATCATAGTATCACTNCCATGCTCATCTCGAAGGTAAATTTGAACTTCATACCGAAAACTACAAAAAACCTAAAACTTTCCTATATCATAGTATCACTACATAAATTAAAGCTTTTCAAAAACATGCATCTCTTTGGATTTGTTGATTTGTCAAAATTATCGTATCATAAACAGCGACTAAATTACTATTGCTGATGTAAATTATTAAACCGTCAACCGTGAACTTTGTACAAACAATAACACGTAACAATATACGCTGGCGCAGATGAAAACTTAACCTTCATTTCACTTATTCCGCAACGTTACCTTTAATTGTTAAGAACTATCTGATACAAACTGATTTGATACACATTTCTTCTGCGATAATGATTCTCCGTTTGTTTCCAACATCCAAGTAGACAATGCACTGCTACGGACAATTTTGGTAGAATGGTAGAAAGCTAACACGTTAAAACCTTTACATTTTGTCTGCGGTGGGACTTTGCACAGTCAGTATACGGGTGTTTTTCCTGTCATGCATTAATTTTTTGTTGTATTTTCAATTTTAAAGAAAAGTTGAGATTTGATTGTAGCAATTCTAGTTTGTTGATTTAGATTGAGGATTACAATGAAAATTTTCTTTGCACAATCACAAGACATTAAGTATATGTCAGTTATCTTTTGGTTGACCTAACCTCTAGAATTTGTGTGTAATATAGCTCCAGGTTAATCATACGTTTTCTTCCTTTTCTGAATGTAAATCTAATTTAGTTACAAAGAACATGATTGATAGCACATAAAATGATAATGTTTTTTTCTTCAAGTAACGTATTATTTAGGTCAGATCACTCCATACACCAGAACTTTGTCGACGCATTAAGTCCTCTTTGTTTAAGTCGACAACGTTAATATCTCTTAGGTCAGGGAGAAGATCAACAACTCCAGAATCATTTGAAGTTCGTCTATTGCCACCGCCAGCAGCAGCATCGTTGTCACCGGATGTTGTAGGAACTGGAAGAAGATGTGTGGTCGTTGTACCGGATGCCACCGCTGACGTTACTGATGTTGATGGAAGGGGTGGGGGGTGCTTTCGCCAAGTTTCTATTCTTCCTACATCTTCTGTGACTACTATGAATAACTCCTTCTCAGGAGACTTCAACTCTCCCCGAAGGTACTCCACGAGATTTTCAGTAGTTCCAATAGAGTCCGGTTTATCAAACTTGGAATCTAAATTGTAGTAGTTACTTCTTCCCGAGTCACGTTCGGAAATTGAGGGAAGATTGCGAATTGCCACCCAGTGCTTCCGTTTTATGGGCAGAGCCAGCCAGCCCAGTCTGCAGTCCGAAGGAATATTCAATATGAAGCCGTAAACGTTCTCGAAATTCAACTCGTCAAAAGGATCCCTAAAAATTCAAAATTAAAATTTTTACAAATTGAATATCAATACAATGAAAATTTAACAGTAAACTATAAAAGTACACATCGTAGACTTACTTCCGCTTGTCGAACCAAACAGCTTCAAGATTCTTTTGCTGCAGAGCAGTCATTATTACGTTAATGTCATAGTTTCCA
>JAAXOA010002192.1:0-13773 GCA_036561885.1 Salina celebensis | reverse complement strand
TTTTCATGTCATTCCTTCGTCGTTTTCTTATATCCGTGCTACAAATCTAGAAGAAAATGAAAAATTCATGTTTTTTGAACCCCATAACTGGAGAGATTGGCGTAAATAGGTTAACACTGAATCCGGATAATCTACATTTACAATACACCCAGTCTTTACTTTAGAAACTCCATTTCCGCACTTCCATGTAGAATATTGAATATATTTGTCACTGACAAAAGATTGCTATCGCCATCGCACTGCACTTCGTATCGCCGTCCATAATCATTCCAACCGTGTCCTCATTTTGTCGAGGCATGAGCCACTCGTTGTCTGTCTTCAGATATCTTATTTTCCCCGGTAATTTGTGATGCGTTTCTAGCAACTCCCTTGAGAGAGTTTCTGGATTGTAGTGGAAGAGCACACAAATAGCGCACATGTAAAATGACTTCCTGTAGGGCATATCGACAAGACTGGTTGTGCAAACCGACAGAATGAATACTATTTTGACTATCCACATATTGCTGTTTTTATGAGGACGACATGATGAGAAAACCTTTTGCACGTTCTACAAACGGGAAACTTGTTCCAGATTATTTATTCGGGTATTACCAGACATAAACGCTCACTTGGAATGTGAGTAGAATCTGGTACTGCATAATAATATCCCAATTTGTTCGATTACGGTTTGAAAGGGCATACCACTCGGGAGTCTCTACTTTTGTGAGATTCTTCTGATTTTCAGTGGAAATTGAAGGTATTCTGCAAAGACGTATTATTTGTCACTACGCCTCGTACTCCAACCCACCGTAGGAAACCTCGTTAGTCCAATTTTATATCTGAAGGTGACATATCGCAACCTACTTTTATACTCAGACAAGAGGACTTTCATAAAATACTACAAGTAGATGTTTCATTCTCGATAAATCAATTCAGGTAGGAATAATGCACGTTCTGTTCTCTGGAGAAACATGACATTTTAGAAATGGAAAGAAGAAGTGGAGTTATGCTCTGCGCTGCGAATTGTTATTTATGCTGAATAACTCTATAAATATTAAGCAAGCGTGATACACATGCTCCTCAATTTCTCATACGCCGACTCGAGTGTTTTCACGCTCATCAAGTAGTAACGTGTTACAGTTACAGTAAATCTGGTTTTTGCTAATTTCGTTACGGATATGCTGGTAAAAGTAGTTTGTAATTCAATGCTCTCAATTCTCAAACCACTTTCTCCTATTTGCTCTGAGCTAAGTGTTATGATTCCTTTTGTTTTCACAGGTGGTGGTTGTCACGCTGTCAGCTCTGGATGCAACACAATAGAAGTGGAACAGGAACACAAGGTAAATCCAACAAGGTACAAAAGTTGACTCCATTATTCCTTTCTTTCACGAGCAAACAGAAATGTTAGATAACACCCTAGCCCTAAAAGTAATGATTTTGTCTTGTTTAATATTTACATTATTTTATTTCATGCGTTTTGAATCCAACTCAATTTTACTCTATGAAAACCAGCCAAGTAATGTTGGTATTTATGTATAACGTATAATTATCCAAAAAATGTTTATTATTATATCGGTTTAGACTTATGAAAATACTAGGACTATGTAACATTCCTGGATTATTAGCATGTGTTTAACAAAGTACAATCAAAGCGTACCTACTTGACTTCAAATTAGGAATAGACTGTATCTTTAATTAGGTAATTCCAATAATAGTTAAGTAAGTATGGATATACATAGTACTCCAACCAGGGTCTCTTATGTATAAGTATAACTGTTCGTTAATAGTAGACCCGTTTAAAGTCCTAAAGGCTCTAATAAATTGTACGCTTGCACAACTTTTGTTATTATATTAAACGAGGTTCTTGAGGAGTAGTGCACTAGTAGAGCCCCAAAAGTGCACTACTCTGAAGGAGAGCCCAAAAAATCGAAATCATTGCATTAAAATTAATAATACGTGTATATATCTGGTGCAGACATAAGCCTACCTGTGTTTAGGTTAGGAAATGTGTAAACTTATTTTTTCGTAAAAGTATCCTTATCCTAATATGATTTCTCTTATGGTGTATACTCCATGCCCCTAAAGAAAGACATTTAAAAAGTCCGTGAAATTTGTTTCCTTTTTCTTATTCATGTAGTTGTAAGTGATCACATGACATCTTTCAAACCTGCCATATTATAACGAAGTCGCTACTTTATGCAGTATTTTCTAAGTAGAATTTAAAACTCCTGTACAATACACGCCAAAGTAATGCAGCGCGTTGCTTTTGTGATTGTGATACTGATGTTATGTTTCTTTAAACCGAACCCACTTCAGACAAACGGTAAATGAAACATTCGGAACGCTATGTAAGGAATTTAATAATCAAGTCTATTCGGTCGGATAAAAACATATGATTAATATGTGTCTAACTAATTTATAACGCTTTTCTTCATGTAATACAAACTACAAGAGTTTTTGTAAAGTGAAAGTAGGAAAGTAGTTCTATCCGTGTTCGACATTCATACTACAAGTCATGTCTACTATAATTTTAGCATAACACAATTGTTTGGAATGGATTAGTAAGAATTAAAGCGCAAAACAATTGTTTAATAGGTAATATTTTCTTTTGTGCTTAGGGCGCACGAGACAAAACCATAATATACTAGAGAGACCAAAACACAATTGTGAATGTTACTATATATTCTTAGAAGCTATTTGATGTAGACACACTCTCCAATGACATATTTTTATTGTTTTCGCCGCATCGTATCAAATATTCAGCCTGAAGTCTTCAAGAGAAGTATCCGGTTCAGGTTTCTGTTCAAACATTGAATGAATGACGATAATATTGTAAGTCTATTGCTAGAATTGTACAGCTTAATTACTTTGCCTTTGTATAAGAAAGATGATGTTGGAAGATAAATATCATTAAGAATTTGTTTGGCACATAACGCTATCGTTGTTTGTGCATACACAGATAAATATTTAATATGTAACATATCACCCAGATTTACGGGTTGTTGTTGTGTTTGGTTCACCTAACAAATGTAACAAGAATAAAATTTGATGTTCATCCTCGAGTTTTAATGAGCACTTCGCAGAATCCTTTTTCTTTCATTCTTTGTGTCTCCTCTTCTTCCTGCCTTTGTCAAGGAAGATGTTTCCCTTNGTGTCTCCTCTTCTTCCTGCCTTTGTCAAGGAAGATGTTTCCCTTATCTTTTCATCAATATGTTGGAATGAAATGCTATACGTTGACGAAAATAAAACTGCTATGTAACTCAATACTCAGAGCTACTACTACAAGTTCCCAGCAAACATTATTCCTATACGAAGAAGACGGATGATTTGTAATTGCCTACAGCCATCGATTTTTGTTTGAAACCTACGGCAAACCAATGTAACCCATATAATTAAATGTAACCCTCTAACAATAAAGTTTGCGGGCTGTACTGAGTTTATGGAAGCCTTGTGCCATGTGTTAAGCTTCCATAAGTATGGAACAAACCAGAAGCCTTGCCTACAAGAAGAAGCTCAAGTTTAATCTGATTCTTCATAGAAACTAAGAAGGATGGATAACCTGGTTTCAACCGAAGAAGGTTTTCTTTGACCTTCAAAATGCAATTTTAATGTTTTTATAGCCTATCATCTTTAGTGGGATTTACAGATTTAAAAATAAGCCGTCCTTAGTTTAGCCCCATAAAACGGATCTCTCTCGTAAACAGCAGAAATGTGTACTTTCACTCATCCTTGTTTCTCTTATCCTTAACAACTCAGATATTTCGCAAAAGAGTCTTGGTGGTCCAACATTCTGCCTGTGGATAACAAGAAAATTCAGTTCAATAACAAAATATTTAGTCTAACCAGATTTCTACCCTTATATACACGCACGTAACAACCTCTTCGAATGAAAAAAGTCTACATCGCGGTTTCAGTTAGGTGCATGACATCGATTAATTCAACAAGAACGTGCACACAAAATAAACAAATGTTATGTACACTACAAAGCAAGGCATTACTATTGGACTGCAAAGAGAAAAAGGGAAAAGTCAGCCATTTCTCTGGCTGATGAATGATGTCAATATCTCATTCTGTTGTTTTTTTCGCGTTCTACTTTCCCCACCATCATCGTCGCAAACACCAGTTAATATTACTTTAGTCGACATCGTCATTGAGGTCCACCACAGCTTTAGGTGCTAATGTGTCAGCCTTTGAAAAAAATATCCTTTCACCAATAAAAACGAAACGAGATGCTTCACAATTCGGATCTTGCTTTGATGATGACTACATCCGTTGGCGCGCGACGGGAACGTGAGTAGAGTTGGTAAAGAGAAAGCGGCTCTGAACAAACTAGACTATCTTTCCAGACCCTTGTGCACTTTCCTCCAAATAGAAATGCATTACTGTCTATGTGTTTATGGTTCTAGTTTAATGCGAAAAGCCAACAATCACTAAGAGGCTTTCTGAGAAGGTAAGAAAAATATAAAAACACTTCAAGATTTTTTTTTTCCTCTGGAGAATTCTGCTCGTGATGTTGTTGACGGTTCTTGATTGTAACATTCAGATATTGTACTGGGAGCTGGTTGTGTTATCCATGCTCTCATCTATCTATCAATTCACAGTAGGACGGATCGAGGTTTCCAACATTTTTACCATCAATAATGGTAGAGAATGGGCGTTTAAATGAAAGCGCAAAAATGGGCTACCTTTGGTTCAAAATTTTTTTATTAGAGTGGTAGGTGCCAACTTCCTGCGTTTCTTTGGACTCCTTGAAATAACGAAAAAAGGGCTTCTCAGGCTATAAAGTCATTCTTTAGTATTAGGAGGATGGAAGTTGAGTTGACTTTAATCCTAGACTATTTTTCCTGTTGACTTTTCCCCTCAACTTCCATCTTTCTTTTTTCCACAAATAAAACTCAAGCCAAAGAAGCTACATGAGTGTAAGCATAGAATGTGCGATACGGGAAATCCTAGAGTTTTTATGCTGGAAAAAGTAAACGCCCCCGAGCTAAGAATAGGAAATTGCAGAAGGAAAAGCAATGCGTGGGATTGGGAATATTTGAGAAACGACTTAAAAAGCTTATATAAGAGTTTTTTTATACAATTGCAAATGCGGGCTTGCAGATATAAAGATGTGATATGAGTCAAGGGTAATTCAAATGAATGTATCTATTCTTTGGAAGCGAAAGCTCATGGAAAAGAAATACATCGGTTCTCCTCATTGAACAAACATATTGGCAAGTCATGAAAGCACAATCAAAATTGGATGATTGAACCCCATGGGTTTCTTTTCTTTAGTATGCTTTTTACTCGTTATTTAACCTTTCGTTTTCATTCTAAACTGGAAGGAAACCAGGGTGGAAGGAGGCTCAATGAAAACACAGAGGAAATGGATAATGATCAAATAAAAACATTAGAGGGAAGATTGTTATAATTAGGAAAAACCACAATTAAAATACGCTTGAAACCCACACCTAAACTAAAGTATTTGAACGAACACATTAGTTCTTATACACTTCAAGCGTATATCAGGGTGGAATTTATAATTACTAGCAGAATTTTGTAATATATATTTGTCTGCTTAAGTAAAGCTCTACTCAGAAAACCTCCAATTATGAGTTATGTGTAAATTTTCACCTAAAACTGAGAAATTAAAACCGAATATGATTGTTTCTGGTTTTGGTGATTCGTTGAAATGGTACACACACAAATCACTCCATATGCTGAAAAACTACCCAACCCACTTCTGTTCATATAATATAAACTTGGTTTGTAATATATAGCATGAAGAGTGAAGAAAATGCAAGGTGACTTGCTATAAACTTTATTCTTTCGTTTCTCAAACCACTTGATTAAAATTCTATGCATTTTATATTAAGAGCAAAAAGCTTCACATTTTGGTGGAGCGGCTTTACTTTTCTAGTTGTGTTCTGGCCATTTTCTTTCATATTTAGCGACGTCTGACAACCGAAAAAGTGAAAGTAGTCTGAAGGATTTATCCAAATTGAGACAAGCTTTTGGTCTCCTAATGTTCTCTCTCGCTCGTAACCCGCCTTTTTAGATGATATATGTATACTTTGTGAAATGTTTCTCTTACTCAATAAATGAAAAGCATTTTCGTGCACACAGACATGCGGGTGAATTCAATTAAACCAAAAATACGGCCATTCATTTCGATAAAGGGGTGAGGTAGGCTTGGAAAGGGTTAGAATTCAGAATACATTTTACATTTTTATGAAGTAGTTATTTGAAATACTGTGCACAAACTGTCCCAAGATATTGTTATCTCATTCTGTCTTGCATGAACAAGGTGCATATAGATTTACAAATGTCAAAGTTTTCTCTTTGCGAGACGGGCTGCACAGAAATGAAACGGGCATATTTTACATATTTTCTGCACAAAGAAACAAAAACCAAACAAAACTGATTTGATCCATTCATAAAAGCTGGTTAGTTGCAGTTATAATATCACTCGTACATTATCATATCATGAACTTGTTAGAATTCTTTGAACTACTTTTTTTATTCTAATGACGCAACTTGTGTCGCAACCAGACAAACGAAAAAATGAGGGCTGTGTGTTTCAAAGCACTTTGGATGTCTTTCACTACAAAAGCCAGTTTTGTTGTTTTCTAAAGAATTTGTACAAGCTTTAAAAATAACATAAAAAGCTATATAAAAGTGATACATGAAAAGGTGAAAGGTGATTCAAGCTGGCTTTGGAAAAAACAGTTTTCTTTTGCAGAAAGCCTAGAAAAATTTGCGGACGACCTGCCAAAATAAGGAATTCCACAATTACTCAAGAAAGGATTGAACCTGCTTACTACCAGATACCGTCATTAACTTGAACTGGTAAAGAGAAAACGTAAAACCTTTGCGCATACCGCAACTTGTTGGAATTTGGAATGCTCTTTTATCGGAAAAATTGCCGTAATGCGGAAATAATGCTTCTTGGAAACCTTACGGGGATTTTGCCAAGATAGGTATTTAGAGAAATTATATAATTAGACAATGCATGTGAGAAACGGAAATTACCGTTACAACATGCATGAATAAAATTGTTCTTCGCACGATCAAGTTTTTGCTTTTTGGTAGTAGTAGTTATATTACTTTATTTGAGGACAACAACAAGAATTTAGACGATTCACATAGTTCAAACAGCGATAATTGGAGGGCAATCGATGTAACATTCAGCAGTTGTTAGGGTGCATCAACTAAAAGAAGCCCGTTCAGCAGTCCATAAGCCAAATTCTCTGGATGTACTCCAGTTGGACAGCAAATCTCCACAAAATTATCACAATGTTCGCCATTCCCACAGATAAAAGTCCATTTTCCATCAGTCAGCCCTATTCTGTGAGTCAACTGAGTGTCTTTATTCTCCTGTTCTATGTTCTCGTTCACTCTGATCACAATCCGAATCCGTCTCCTACCAGCATCACGACATTTTTCCACAGACTCCTTGCTGGTTGGCAACTGAGATTCTGAATATGTCACAGAGGTATTCGACTGACTACCAGAAAACTGTGAACTTCGCACCAAAGTCACAGTTGAGATGCAGAGATTCAAGCAGCAGGCCTTTCCCACAGATGCTGATATTGTAGCCATTGTAGCGAATCCTGTCCTCTCTTGGCTCCAGATCCCTTTCCACTCTGAAATTTCAATATTCAATCATTTGAAAATGGCTTGTTTGCTCAACATTATACCTATGCGGAAGGAGTTTATTGCCAACAGATATTGAAAAGCGATGACATAAAAAGGAATGCCTGCCAGTCAAGAGTCAGCCAAATGAACTGGATTCAGAAAGAACAGCTTGTGCCAGGTCAAATGATTGTCTTGCAAATATGTGCGTAAATATCATATTACATAGGCAGGCGTGAAAACAAACGAAATGGTCTAGTAACCTCAGTGTATGGCAGTTCGTGTGTAAAATGTGCTTGGAAATAAAACAATTTCAGGTTTTTCAATTCACATACCCTATCAAATCAGAAGCATATTTGAAGCTAGTGTTGAGAATGTCATAAGCTGTTCCTACGAAGTTTCTTTCTCCTTTTTCCTTCGTAATAAAACAGCAAGTTCCGTCCTTTTCACGCATATCTTCACCCCCTCCAAACAGAGTCGTTTTAGAAATTGCTTCCCATGGCTGACTGATAGTTTTGACAATATCGTCCATACAGATTTCCGACGGGAATCCATAATCTGCACCAACTTGAGAGAAATTCTGTGGGTACTTTACTTTCTGCAAGATGGACCGTTTCCTCAAAACGTCGTTTGGAACGGCTAGCTGACAATCCTCATTCCTCAGCTCTTCAATATTTCCGCCTGAATTATCATTTTTAATGAAGCAGCATTTAATTTCCTTCTTTTTGTGGCTATTATTAAAGTGCTTACAAATGCACTCTCATTTCAAGTCAATTAAAGAGAATTAAACATGTGCGAATGAATATTCTAGTAGTCAACTTTTCCCATAATGGAAAATAGCTTCACGTACTTTTAGCTCGCAGTCCTTTCAGGATTCCTCGCGGTCTCGTCTTATTATCCGGCTCTGGAGATATGTCGACTCCAGTGTTCACTGTCATTACCAACCTCATCATTTTTTCTCTTTTCCTGTCTTCTATCTCAGATCCCGTTTCTGTCTCTACGCCTGCATCCACACATGCATAGTCTTTGGGTTTGAGTATGTTGACTGTCAAGTTTTGGAGACTTGTGTTGTGGTGGCGGTTTCATTTGTATCGCATCAGCATTAAAAAACTCGCCCCTTCCAGCAGCCAAAGTGTTGTTAGATTTCCTTGATAAGTGTACGGTATTAGTGTCATCGCTTCTCCTTTCTCCTTCCGAAAACTGCTTTCTCTCTACCATACTAACTGTTTCACATTTTCTCTGGTTTGGAATTAATTGTGTCGCAGATAATAATGTCGGCGATGAACCTGTCTCTGACTGCGAAACTTGTTTAGTGCCTGGTTGTGAAGCACCCATCATCGAGGTTTCAGGCTTTGCAAGAGAAACTGGCTCATCCTCAGCTTTCTCTGTGTTCCCAGCGGATTTGGTCAATCCCTTTTCACAGGACAACACAGAAGCGTCCAATATGCGCCCGTCATTCACACCGTTAATCTCTTGATGCATTGGATCTTCCAAAGAAATTATTATGCCTACTGGTGCAGCTGTTCCCCCTTCTTTTACTGTCGCTTCGGTCGTTTCAAGACGTTGATTTTCTAAAATGTTAATACGGTCATTATTCTCTCCTCGGTGTGCAATAGCCGTTTCACTCGCTTCTTTGTGGGATTCAGAGTGGCCACCTTCTAGTTCTGGGAAGGTCCTTATAACTGTGATGGCATCAATAACATTGTTATTTTCATCTCTCTCCGGCTCCGTCCCTGGTTCTCGCTCTTTATGCATAGTTTGCCATTTCTTTTCATCGTCTGTCTCCACAAATGATGTTAAACTTGGAGGTGTACTGCCCGTTAAAGCTGTGGATGTTCTCATACTGCCCCAAACTGAACTTTCTTTTTCTTCCAACGCAGTAGGCGCAGGTGACCACGTGCATGGGCGTGAATCGCTGGATACAGTAGAATCATCATCTTCATCCACACCGTCTTCTATTTCCCAAACTTTCGGTTTTGAAAGTATGTTGTGAACGCCAAACTTCTCTGAGGGAATTTCTTTAGGCCCTTCTCCATGCATGGTAATGCATTTCGTACTTTTTAAGGATTTACTATTTGAATCTTTCTCAGCGCTTTTCCCGGTTACACGATCAGTACTGCGGGGGTCTACATAAAAAAGAGATGTTTCAGTTGTAAATACCTTGCCTGGATTTTTCACACTTTACGGCCTTTCTTAATACATTCATTTTAGTTTTCAATTAAGGAAGGTCTTACTAGGACTTTTCGAGGGTATTCTGCTATTCTTTCTTTCTCCAGAGTTTAGCATTGACTTTTTCTTCAAAATGGACTTGGGTGGTGGAGCGTCGTCTGGGGCTAACTGCATGGAGCGCTTTATACTGGGTAAATTTCCGGTCGATCTTTTCGGAACTTTTTAATACAAACAACAAAAATTGTCATTTAAAAAATAGCTTTTTCTGCGAAATAAATAGGAGATAGATTCGTTTACTTACATGTAACAGATCCTGGTGACCTCAACGGGTTCTTCGCTCCTGCGAGTAGGCCACCTACAAACAAAAAAGGCGAAACTACAAGCCGTTAATGATTGCGAGCTTTTAAAGTTTAATCGTAGTACTAAACAAAAAAGTTATAGAATCGTATTTCTAAAAGGCTTACAGCCTCGGGTAGCATGTGTATAATTGAGAAAGTTTAGTCATGCTGTAGGTCAGAGTTTAAGTAATCTCAACTTCTGAGAGAATATTTAAAAGGAAAGATTACCTGGTGCCTTCTTGCAAATCCTAGTGTTTGATAAATTTTGAGTGGGTCCGACATTAATGACCGACTTAATGTTGGAGGTAGGTGGTATAGAAAGATTTGATGGTGATTTGCCCTTTGCAAGGCGCTCTTTGCTGGCACATTTGGAGTTCCCGAGGAAGCTAGGCATTCGGCTAGACATTTTGATGGGTCGGTGCGCAGCACAGTAATAAAACTCTCAAATGAAGACTTTCATGAACGTAAAAAAATTTAAAGAGCTAATTTCAGCCTCACGCTCTCTTATGTTTTCTAGATTCCCATCTATCAAAATAAATGTAGGAAAAGTTTACTCCAAATTTGGAATCCAGCGAAAAACTGATGTGGAATGTCACATTAAAAGTTGCAAGGTTTTTTATGACATTGATCTACGACTACAGGGCACGCTGGTGACTAAATAATACTTTTTCATCAAAGTAACAACAGCAACAGGCTTCTCATACACATGACTGGGCGTTTTGTTTGAAAAATATGAGTATATAAAATAGTCGTGAAAAATACCTTGAGGTGATTTCTGAATTAACTTTTTTATTAGTGCCAGAAAGTTTATTGCTAGTAAATCCCGCAACCCTTTAAATCTTCAATCGTCTACGACGTTGCCAGTTAAGAAATGATTGCCAGTTAAAAATTTTAATGTCTCTTTTGACGGTTTGTGAAGTATGCAAAATAGCGCTCGGCTGCATTGCATCAATTATAAGAAATGCCAGTTTCTAGAAGAATGAGAAGATGAATACAATGCTTTTCTCACAAAAAGTACAGAAATGGAGGCGTGAGAAGCGGACGGAATGTAACATCTGGGGCAAACAAAGACTTTCATTTTCATATACTACAAACTAGGAAAATATAACTATAGAGTAAAGTAATAATCTCGAGAATGGCTGTGAGTATATGCATCTGTCGATTTCAAACGGTTTTATTCGTTACAAAGATTGTTTCATCAAACATTTTAAGTTGGGCTTTATAGCGAGAGATTGTATATTGCTCTGCAGATAGCATTAATTTTAATTTATTGTTCTTCCAAACTAATATCCCGAGATTGCCCATGTAGAACATGTAGAGGAGGTGATGATTTTGATGAGTAACCTCAAAACCATAGGATTCCCCGATTATTGCATGCCAATGTGGACCGTACGTTTTATCCATATCTTCTTTTATCGCTTTGGTGGCCATCTGTAGAGCAATGAATCAGAAAAGCGGAGTGGTGAAAGCTGCATGAAAATATTTCCATACGTAATGGCTATGAATTATGGGAGCACTCACATCATAATCTGATCCGGACCGATCAATTGCCCCTGTTACGATTTCCACAATGTCTGCTCTGTTCTCCTCTGGCATGTCGGTATACTGTCCATACATAAAATATCAAGATGGGTTAACTTAAAATCTTTGACTTGGCATAAAATGAGGTAAAGTTTGAGTGGAATTTGTCAGAATTACTCTAATTAAGGGATAAGACGTTTTCTTTATTTGCGGAGGTGGTGGAGGTTCCCAGCAGTCATCGTAAGATCCAGTAGACGAAGTCTTAGCTACTAACTCCACAACTGACGGAGATTCCTCTGTTTCAGCCATCTCTGAATCAGATTTGGTATGGTTTTTATGACTGAAATCACACGTAAGAAACCTGGAATCGTTAGGAACACTTGACCAGACGAAGAATTTATTTGATTTTCATTCTACTCAAAGGTTATCATTGATTACCCAATTACAGCCTAATTCACATTACGGCAGTAAAACAAATATTGTTATGTTCAAAGTTTGGCCTGCAATCTAGAAGAAAAGCAAACGGAAAAGTTTTTCTTTGATTAATGTGACGTGATTGCCTTAGGAACTTTTAAAGAAACCCATTTTTCCCCCTGTCAATGTGTGTTCGTGAATCAGGAGTTTGAAACTGCAACAGAACTTTTTTCCTACTTCGACAATTCATATAATGTTTTAAGTTTTCATACCGATTTTCTCTTTCTCATCCTTCATTTTAATTTTTTATCCTTTCCAAAGTTCAACTAGTTTTGGGTACAAAAAATCAAGTAAAAAAGCTAAATGTCCTTGCTACTTTGCTATTAATGATCATTCAAACATTTTATCCTTAAAATGGTAATTTTGAAAGGTTAACTACGCTAATGTCGTTTGCTCTCAGAGTAAAACGTGTTAAAAGTTATGGCACAAGTTAAAATAGACCAAAATTGCAGTCTTGTGGCTGGGATTTTTAAACCCCCATATTTTCCTCTTGCAATCTTCCGACAATGCTCGCCTAAGAGCTTCCTTTCGCAGTACCTTTCATCGGCAGATAAATCATTTGTCAGCATTTTTTTGTAAATCCTACGTTTTGACGTATGGAAATAACTTTCACTTATTCGGCGACCTGCCATATAATATGAATTGATCATCGAAGAGAAATATGTTGAAGAAAACACATTTATTTCCCAAAGCCGCAGTACGCGTGGAAATCTATATATAACGGGTTTAGCAGAACTAGTGTTCAATTACCGGAGCGTAGGTATGTCTTATGAATGCTGTATTTGGAACGGAAATGGATTTACCCATTGATCAACTATGTGATGTGAAACTATTTTTCAATACAGTTTTTTTCTTGGATATTTTATGCGAAACGTGTACCAGTACCAATACAGTTTTGAGGAGCATTTTTCCAATCAAATCTATATTACGGCTTACTTCTATAAAAAAATGAGTTATTTGTATGCGGAGTGAAGGAAGTTTGGAACTGCGTCAGAACTATAACAAATATTCACAAAATTACTATGTAAAAATAAATTAAGATTTCATCCTTGCAGGAAATGAATCTGGAAGTGGAGAAAACTAGAAATAAAGGTCCATCAATTTCTCAGTCTTGCAGATTGTTGTAGAAAACCCTTTTAGATTGGTTCATCATCTAGAAATTGGTATAATTTTGTGTATTCAAACATAAGGTCATACTTTACCCAGGTACCTCAACCCTACCAGCGAAGTAACTTGGTTGCTTCCTTTCCTAATGCAAATACATATGGAGGCTAAGAAGAAATTTTTGATTAGGGAGCACCTCATTACGATTAGTCATCCATGAATGACTGAACATTCTCTTTAGTAGAGGTTTCAGAATAAACCTTGGTTTCATTCACAACTAAAATCAAAGAAAGTCTAACCTGACTGATTAGATTAATGATTAGTGCGAACGAATGATTCATCTTTTAGAGATAGGGGTGATCTAATACCGACAACATTCAAATACACAACACACTCTTTGAGATTCTTGATTCTTATCGCATTCAACGGTTAAATATAAAACACGATTATTTGTGTTGACTATCACAAGAAGGCTTATTTTGAGAACATACTGAATATATTGAATCTTTATTGTAGTAAATCAGTTTACGTTTTCACTATTGTGCTTGTAAGATGAGCTCCTTGAAGTTCA
>JAAXOA010002191.1:0-13781 GCA_036561885.1 Salina celebensis | reverse complement strand
GAAAGTGGATATGAGAAGCCAAAGCTTACCGATACAGACCAAGTTAACTTATCTAAGCTGTTTACGATTTGCTTGTTATGGTGCATTTGTTGCTGTTTCGCTTTTGTGGTATTTGCTTGTGAGAAAGAAATTGTAGGGTGTAAATGCCCTTTTCAAAACAAATTCTCGTGCTCGGGTATTTCTTTGTATAAAGCTTGCTTTAATTACAGCTCAAAGACTTTCGAGTTTGTTTCAGGTTGGTTGGAATAGCCGAGAACTCGACCTGCTCTCTTTAACAATGAAAAATTAGCTCTGTTTTGTTGTTTTCTCCAAAAGAATGACTATTTGGAATTTTTGGAATGACTTACATAAACACATTTTATTATTGCCCCTTTTAAGATATAAAAGAATTCTTTCACATGGGTCTGTATACAAGTGAAAACATACTCTTCTACACGGTTTTTTTTGATAAATTATAATGCATCCATAATGCAATGCTTGGAAATTACTTAATGCCCAGTTCTATGTTCTATAAATACTTGGTTCGTTTCCTTTTTTTAACTGTATAAAATTTGTGAGCAATATTTATTATATAGCTGAGTCATCAACAAACAATTCACTGAAACTCCATATTGTGTACAGAATTTGATTGGTTAAGATTCCTTATTACGTCATTGCCAAAGCGCTGCGGAAATGATGTTGTCTGCATAAATAGCTCCCGCGTCGAGCATTAATGTTTTTTTTACATTTAATCGGTCCGATGTAGACATCAAGTGAAGGTAGGGATTTCAGGTACGCAGATACGAAAGCTTTTTGGAATTTAGTGCACTTCAAATTATTTACAGCGACCCGGAACCTCCACCATAGCTCTTCATTAGCAGAATCCACACGGGATAGCCAGTACAAGCAGTGTGCAACCAACGTCCCGATAAGCTGCAAATAATTATATTTTACATTGAAGCCAATGATTATAACGTCTTCCTTATATTATATACTCTTCAACATAACGTCCCTCAACCCAACATCTTGTAACTTCTTGAACGCCCTTGCCAGTTTTCCGTACCTTTCAAAAAGCTTAAGCAACTCTGTGGGCGAAATGTCATTTCCTGTGTTTTCAATTTTACTACTGATTGCGTCCAGTGCAGCTCTAATACAAATAGCCATAGCAGGTGGAACCGAAAGTCAACAAACTGCGCTAATTTGAATTACCGTAACTTGAATGAAGTAAAGAAACTTGCAAATGTTTTGTAGTAATACACTTTCCCAAGGAGAAAAGTAGTAGATTGAGACGACATCAATGCCAACTAAGTCGCCATTCAATAAACCCTGACCCAGTTGGTAAAGAGTAGGATACTCTGCTATGCTACAACACCGAAAAATACATTTTAATATGATAATTCTTGCCTGTAAACTTATAGCATTGTAAAATTATAATTACCAAGCGAGAAGCCAAATTTGCAAGGTCCGCCGAATGACAGCTTTTCTGGAAACGTTCAGGTCTAATGTTGCCGATAAGGATGTCCAAATGTTATTGAGGCAATGAATTACATCCTGCCATGCCGCTAGGAGAATTTGGTCCCGGAGCAACTTGTCAGAATAATACAACGGAGGGTAACACAAAAGGTATAGGGAAAAAACGTACCATGGCATGTCATTGACCAGGATTGTCCTTCCGACGAAATGCATAACACGAGAAGGAATACAATCTGGAGAAAGTGTAAAAAGACTAGTATCCGAGTAAAAATATAAGCGAATGATACAACTAGCGAATCAGCTCTATTCACAAACGCCAGAGTGGAAATTTGGAAATACTTAACTAAAATTAAAAGCGGTGAAGTTAGTTTCAAGCGGCTGGCCATTTTAACGAACACTCCTGCGTTTGGTGATGAAAACTGAAATACTACTTGATCCAGAGGAAGGGAGTAAAGCCTTCGGTGCGCGGTGCTTAGTTCTTTATGAGATTGAACCAATATAGGGATAATGAAGATATAATTCATAAAGCTATCACGTAACTGTTATAAAATGTAATGAGAAAAGAAACAAGGAGGATTTTATGCAACTCTTGATATTGACTATTCATTTCTGATATATACGGTAGTGTAGGTTATCCGGTTATCCTCGACATAATCGTTAATAATTACTAAGAATTCGAATGTCTATAAAGCAGGTGACCATTTTCTTCTTTGGTGAATAACTTACAGACAGTAGGTAATGTTCATTTTACATAATCTTTTATAGTAGTCTTTGAAAACCAAATAATTTAAGGAATATTTTCTGTTGAAAGTGGGACGACTGCTAACAAAGCACGACGGGTCTTGTTTGTCATTTTCTTACAGTATTTTTTCATGAAAGATGAACCAGTGTTTTCTTCGTGACAGTTAGTGTTACGGATGCATATAAATAATATAGAAAGTTACACATACACACGGTTACGTGGTCTTGTCATGTGAAAAACATTTAGGAAGACATTTTAAATCCTTAGAGAAAAAAACAAAGCAAAATACAAGTTCTATGATATTGAATTGAAGACATTAACTTTAGTAATTTGAGCTTTCGATATTACATATAACATTTCATATGAGTGTGTGATATGACTACAACACCAGTTCTCTTTCTCTTTTAAATTACTCAAACAGGATTACATCTAGTTTTTAATCGTCATTCTTTGAATATTAGTACTTTTAACGCATGCATACAGCGGGGATTTAATGTTGAAATAGCAGAGAGGCGCCTTTACAACTGTACCACTTAGACAACAGCATTTTTGTAGGATGGATTATTGTTTCAACTACTTACATACAATCTAATGTTTGATACTATTCGTTCGGCAGTAATGACAAAGAATGTTTTTCGAAATGAGGTACAATAGCGGTTCAATAACATTTTCTAGGCTTACAAAAGCAACTACCCGAAGAGAATTGATCTACTTCTAAATGTTAATTCTTAATTACTCATATCCAGTTTTTCTGGCATGTGTAATATGTTAACGTATCATGCCGAGAGCTAGAATTGAGAACTAATAAGTATGATGCGCGCTGTACCTATGGTTTATGGAACTAATAAATTATTCAGGCTGGTTTTCCACTCGTCCGTGATTAGAAAATTCAGTGGTTTACTCTGGTAGTGGCAGCCAGGTTTACAACTCATTACAACTTACATGCTTCCAAAGCATTCCGTAAAAAACAAAAGGAAACATTGAATTTGCCTGTGGCGTAAAAGTTGAGTGGAGCAGTAGATTTATGATTTATTTCATATCTTGTCTGTTTTTAAAATGCAAACACTGTTCATTTTATTGTAAAATTGAGCTACTGTCACGACTCATATTCTTGATCAAATTATCTTGAAGATTGAAGGAACAAGATCAAATCGGAATTGCAACCAATACTTTCGTTGAACCAGCTTTTCACTGTTCAAAAGTCAAAGAGTCGCCTTCACACCGAAATATCAATCTGTATTTGACAATAGTGATTATTGATAGGAATTAACGAGCAACAGTTAAAAAACTCGTGTATTGTAAATAATATCCCGCAAACCGAGTTTCTTTGAAACTTATTTGTTTTCGTACCTGCATCCATACGATGACAATGAAAATTAATAACGTTGTAGGCTGTAACCGAATAAACATAAAACCAGAAAAATCTATCGGTCCAACTTCAACGACTACAGTTTCAAATGATCCAGTTAAAATTTTCTTTGATGTTTCATATTTTGTATGTATTTCTCCTTTTCGATATAGCCTTGAAAGGTCGGACGTACGCAGTCAGTACTTGGAAACCACAACAGGTGATTTTTTTACTGATAAAAATTGCATATTTATATGAGAATGCTACTGTGAATACATATGTAACTGTTTCGAAAGATTCGTAAAGACAGTCTAGGTTCACCGGCTATTTAAAGTCCAAAAGTCATTTCTAAATGACGCACATGAAGAATAACAACAAACAGAAAGTCATTAAAACGCTTACCAAAACCGATATTTCGTCCAAGAAAATCTGGGGAATCCTAAACACAGAACTTGGACGTACAAAACAAGATAATCAAATTTGTGATCTCGTAGTGAATGGCAAGAAAGTATCCGACTCTAAATCAAAACTTGACGAATTAGCAAAGCATTTCACCCAAAATCCAGACAACAGGCGAATTTCACTGTCGCCTCAAAAGAAGCTGACAAATTCTTCAGATAAAGTTCTTGAAGATCTCGTTATTCCACAGGAGAAAGTGCTAGAAGTTATTAAAGTGCTACCACAAAATAAGCCATGTGGAAGTGACCATATTCCAATGAAGATTTTTAAGCTTTGTGCAGACGAAATTGTGCCATTTTTAACCCCAATCATAAACGAAATGCTACAGTGTGGTGAGTTTCCTGACTCATTGAAAACTGCAATAATAACTCCCTTGTATAAAAAGAAAGGTGAAATGTCAGACGTAAAGAACTACCGACCGATCTCTATCTTGTGCTCAGTAGCTAAAATTATCGACAAAATTCTTTATGATTACGTCATACTGTTTTTTGAGAAAAATGACATAATCATGCCACAACAACATGGCTACAGGAAAAATCGGTCAACGCAAACAGCAGTAACCATCCTAACTGATGACATCAAAATGTCAATTGACAAAAAGCGAATGACAGGATGCGTATTTTTCGACTTTGTGCAAGCATTCGACAGAGTACAACATTCACAACTACTGGAGAAATACTACGCATATGGAATCAGGGGAAACCTACTCAAATTTTTCACATCCTACTTCACAAACCGAAATATCATAGTGTCCAAAGATAACACACAATCAGATCCGTATTATATGATAGCTGGGACCCCACAAGGGTCATCGATCTCGGGATTGACCTTCGCTATGTACATAAACGACACCAAGGATATTTTCACCCACAGCAATTTTGTGTATTACTGCGATGATTTAGCAGTATATGTTAGTGGAGATAGTGCAACAGAAATTTGCAAGCTACTACAATCGGAAGTAAATGCACTCAAAAACTGGTGCAAAATGAACGGCATGCATATAAATATACCAAAAACTAAAGCAATGTTGTTCAGTAGAAAGCAGTGGAAAGATGACATTGAGTTAAAGTTATCAATTAACTCGAAACAGATCGAGCAAGTGAACGAGTTTAAGTACCTGGGAATCACCATTTCATACGATATGAATTTTGAACATCATTACCAGGACGTGTGTCGAAACATGACATCAAGACTCCACTTGCTAAATCGCAACCGGAATGGTTTCACACCACGATGGAGGTGTATCTTTGCTACAGCGCTAATAACTAGCTTATTTGACTACTGTCTGCCTGTATGGGGCAATCTACCGACTACAAAAATTAAAAGGGTGAATCAAATCGTTCTTCGAACTGCAAAACTTGTGGTACGCTCTAAATACAGTGGAAACAAAGGAAAACTAGATCGCATAGAGATGCTGGGATGGTTATTATTACACGAAAAGATTAAACTTTATACACTTAAATTTATCCACAAACATGTTCTGAAAACAACATCGTTGACAAATAGCCTCCACCACATACAACGACGGCCCTCAGGCGCTCGAGCCTCGAAACAAGAAAATGACCTGACAATCCCCCAGATACAAACAGAAATGGGAAGATCTACTTTCGCATATCGAGCGAGTATACTTTGGAATGCGTTGCCTCCAAAAACAAAATGCAGCCTAAATCTTATGTGTTTTAACAAAGAAATCGTTCAATTATTGTTAGACGAGAGGAAAGATAGCTGCCTATTACACTTTATATAATGACTACGATATAATTATTCACTTTTTTTTCAATTTACGCTTTCACCACGGTACAGGTTTATGTAAACAACCATTTCTGTCAATTTATCAGTGGTTATATTTTCTGTGTCCGAATTGTTTTAAGCATTTTTACCTCGACTTTGTAATTATGGATTGAAACAGTTGAATAAATAAATCAAATCAAATCAAATTAAATGACTTCGAGGACATTTATAAATGACTTCAAACGTCATTTTTGCCAAACCAACCAACTTTTGTTCATGATTTTGTAAGTATTCACCACCTTCTTAAATGACTTTTGGACTTAATAAATGTCTTTTAGTAATTTTTTTTGTCAGACCGCCTATATAAAGTCCAAAAGTCATTTAAGAAGGTGGTCAGACCACCTATAAAAAGGTGCTCCGAGTCATTATAAATGACTTTTGGACTTTATATAGGTGGTGAACCTAGACTGAAAGAATGGTTTCGTCTATGTAGATAATTTGCGCTGTTATTACGTCAATAATGCTTTTATCAAAAATAACGCGACTGCGTTATCGGTTCTGTAAGGATCATTCAAAGGACGCTTCCGCACTTATAGAGACATCAAGGGAGTTCTTTGGAGTGGCAAATTTCGTTATTGCTACTTACCAGTTTTAGCTTCGACAAGATATTTACGCCGACATCGTAAATTCAAGAAGTACCCGCCCAGTATCTAAAGAGAATCATGTAGGGCGAAAAAACGACAAATCGAAAATAGTAAATCTGCATATCGCCGAGTTAACTAATGCTAATTACAACCAGAAATGTAAGAGGTCTGGCTATTTAAATCTCCTTTTAGAATCAAAACCTTCTAGCCCAGAAAGTGATTATGCAAACAAGCGCATTTTACAATGCAAACTTATATCTACCAAAATTATCTACTAATTACCATTTCAAGATCCTAAAAGGACAATTTCAGGATGAAAATGCATTACGGCAACTCCTCTCGTAAGCGTCTAAACGCTTAACTGTTACCATTTCGTAAAGCCTGCTGCTAAGGTATGCCAGTTGTCGCTACGACTTCAGTCATCAGGTAAAATGTATGTTTGCGATCAAATGATTCGGCGTTATTCTGAAGGCGATATCAGAACTCGGCGTTCTCCTGATTTGGTGATATGTGGAGCGTGATCTGAGGATGAGGATCTGAAGATGGCGATCTCCTTATCGTAATCCCTTTGGAGCAATTGTTCTAAATCTCTTCGTAATCGTTCTAGTAGGTCCAGTCGAACATAGCGTTACGGACGGACAGACAGATTAGAAATCGGCATATAACATCTACCGACACTGTGGAGCAATGTACAATAGTACAAGCGGAGTAATTGTGGTTTTTCATTGTCGTAGAAAAGCACTCGATGCTTCCGCACAAGGATAATTCTTGGACTTGTTACTGGAGTAGTGGTGGCAAACATGCTGGGACGTTTGCGAGGCTTAATTTTGGAAACCTGGAATTGGACTAAATGTTCTGCTGGACACGCTAAATTAACTTTTTTCGTTGGTGGATTACCAAATTGCACAGCTGGAGTACCTGGACCATTTCCACCAACTTCGTACGACGTAACATGGTCTATACTTAAGGCAGTAGTGTCAATTATTTCCATACTTGTAGTTGCAGCCCACGAGATCTGTCCCTTGGCTCATGTGTGGAGCCTTTCAGATCTAGTTTCAAATCGTACAGCAAACTGGATGGCACAATTTCGATCAGAACTAAATTCGGCAAGGGAACAGCAGAATCTGCAGTTGGAATCATTCGGTTGGTATGATATCATTCGTTGTCTAACTGATGTCGCAAACTTTGCGGACCTTATCAATAAGTCCATAAGTGTTCTGTTAGCTACACAAATTTTTACCGGAGTATTCTATTACCCGTTAAATATATCAAAGGTACTTCGACAAGATAGTGTCGCATATTCAGTATCACTTCTTCTGGGGTTGAGCATATTCGCAATTACACTCTTGATGTGCGCTGAGCTGAAAGCGAAAGTGAGGCAATGTATAAACGACATTTATATTCAGACCTTCTGGAAAGACGGCTGGCAAGATCAATATCCTAGTCACATGGTTTCAGTAACCATGGAGAAAATTGCTGTGAGATTCACTCCGAGATACGATGTCGACTATGCTTTCTTGGGAATTGTAAGTGAACCACATCTCTTATACATTGGCACCAATAAATTGATACCAAATTGAACATTTGATATTTTGGTTTTGTGCACACAGCTTTTCGGATTTTGCTTCACTCTTTACGCAATTTGCTCGGGGAACGTAGCAGCAATTTAGTTTTTTAACTAATTTCATCACGAAAGCGTATCTACTGGCAATAAAATCGTAAGATCAAACAAGTTATATGAAGGTTCGTACGAAAACTGTTTATTTACTAATTTATTTATAAAATGTGTTCACTATGTCTAATTAGAAAACCAAATTTCGACTGTAAATTGCGTAAATACTTTTATCCGTAACTTTTGTATCAGTTATCTGAAAATAAGTCAAACCCCCATATTATTCCTTAGCAATTACCAAACACACAATACGCTTTGCATGATTTATGACAACTTATAGGTATGGTATAAATTAGTTTATATATAGTGAATATTCTTAAAATTTTGTAATATTCGGCTTAAAACCATGTTGGGTGCAGCAGCATATATCATAACATTATTTCCACACCTTTAAGAAGACATGATGCCTGTAGCGTATAGAATCAGCTTATAAAAACCGCAAAGAGTGAAATAAAACCATAAGTATATTTACATTATTGTATATCTATTATTAGTTTGCAAGCACCCGCACCCTTCCGTTGACTTTGGTTATTTCGTCACGGGCCAAGGGTACCGGAAATGATTTTTTCTGCGTTAAGAATAAATGTTTTTCACATTTAATCGGTTCGATATAGACATCAAGTAATGGGAGGGGTTTCAGGTACGCAGATATGACAGCTCTTTGATTTTTAGTCAACTTCAAATTATTTACAGCGATCTGGAACCTCCAGCATAGCTCTTCATTACAGAATCCACACGGGATAGCTAGTACAAGCAGTGTGCTACCAACCTCCCGATAAGCTACAAATAATTAAATTAAACCTTGAAGCCAATGGTTCTACCATCCTTCTTTATTATATACTCCCACTGAACATTTGGCTGACGGATGGTTTTAAAGAATGTGTAGGACTGGATAGTTTGTTGTGTAGCAATAGCAAAAAAAACCTTTAAGAAAACATCGGGAACTCAACATGTTGTAACCTTTTGAACGCCCTTGCCAGTTTTCCGTAGCTTTTAATAAGCTTATATAACTCTGAAGGGGAAACTTTCCTTCCTTTCTTTTCAAATTTACTTTTAATCTCGTCCATTGCCCCCTAATACTAATAGCCATAGCAGGTGGAACAGAAAATTCGCAAACTGCACTTTTTGTATTACAACAACTTGAATGAAGAAAGGAAACTTATGTTCTGTAGTAATACACTTTCACAGGGAGAAAAGTAGTAAATTGAGGCTGTATCAATACCAACGAAGTCGCCATTAAATAAACCTTGACCCATATGGAAGAAAGCTGGATAATCTGCGATGCAACGACATCCAGATATACGTTTTGACATGGGTGGCATTTGGCATGACTCGGTTCTACTAATAAGCCACAGAAATTTTGGAAATATTTCACTAAAACCGCGAAAGTGGTAAAGCTAGTTTCCATCGACTGGCGATTTCAGTGAATACTCCAACGTTTTGTAATGAAAACTGCGAATTACTAATCTAGTTAAATGGAATAAAACTGGCAGTGGCAGGGTCTACTTTTTTAAGAGCTTGAATTAATTTATGGATAATCATGGATTTATAATACTAAAACTATCACGCAGCTGTTATAAAATGGTATGAGAAAGCAAATACATACATGCATGCAGCACGCATGTATGCAGCAGCATACATGAATGCAGCTCCTCTTTGAAACAATCTTTAACAATTAGAATGCTCATATAACAGATAGTTAATTTTCGCGTTATAGAATTAGGTTAAAACAGTAAACCACGGCCAATTTTTGAGTTTTGCATTTTCTACCTTTTAGAGAGACATGATATTTGACATGAAGTTATTTTTATTTTACTCATGAGTGAGTGCTTGGTAGTCGCGGCAATTACATGCAAAACAAGGATTGATATTGGACCAATGACGTCTTACGCAATTATTGCTGGCAGGAATGTCAGCTCTTTAGTTACATGTTAGAATTTCGGATAATGAACCAATATACGACAGGTCTTGTTTGTCATTTTCTTAATATTTTTTCATGAAAGTCAGTCAGTCAGTGTTATTGTTACGGATGCATGTAAATAATGTAGAGAGTTACATATACGGCCAAGCAGCCGTGTCATGGAAAAATCATTTAGGAAGACTTTTTTATTCTTAAGAAAACATACAAAGCAAAATACAAGCCTTATGATATTGAAATTAAGATATTCACTAGTAATTTGAGCTTTCGATATTGCAAATAACAGTTCATATGAGTGTGGGATATGACTAATATATCAACATTATATCCAATAAAACATATTTTGCACAATTGAGCTCTTCTGAACAGAAAGTACTCGCATGCTGTGCACTTACTCTGCAGGACGATTCAGGGTCAGTACACAGATTTTGGTTAAATTTGCATAACATACGTCAGGGTTTATCTACCTAAACCCATTTCCTTCTTAACCATATTTTCTAATATATGTTGCTCACTACAAACTGGCAATTATATCTCCCTGCACGATCGATTCAATACTAGCTTCTAACTAAGCCAAACTAAAAATTATTACGCCCATCACCTGTTTCGATTACAAATGGATGTTTCTGGAGCAAGGAGTACACTCTGCATGTGTGCTGAATTCAGTTCTATATTTTTACTTTACATGCATATTGATTGTGCCAAGCGTAGTGGTTGAACACGAATTCAAACTGTTTGTTAGTACCTTTAGCCAACGCTCTAATTTTAAGGTACAGCGTTTATTTCATAACTTGTTTTTGTTGTTGGATCCAAACACAGAACGAGAGGAAGGTAGCGCAATAACCTCAATTTGCGTTGCAGTTACCTCTGAAAGTTCCGCATACAACGTTTGCAATGTCGTGTTGGTCGTTTACTGTTGTAGCACTACTAGTGGCCTACACCAGGTCAAGTCAAATGTTACCGGAAACGTTTTTAAAAACCCTTCAGGGTTATCCTTACGGTTACATTCTTCATTTTGTTTCCATGGACACCTGGAACGAAGATTTTCCTGTGCATGTACACCGCCAAGTAGCATTGACAGAGAATTTTCGAAACCATTCCGAATTTACCTCAAAAATGTTCATTCCATATTCCAAACACACTCAATCGGTTAACATCATCATAGCCTCTTGCTTCTTCAGATTTACAACTTTCTATCACGAGTACCAATACAAGCCTTATACAATTTACATGTTTATGTGCCACACAGCAGGAACTAACCATCCCCGCGTACAAACGTTCCTGACACGTCCTCCATTCAAATTGTTTAGATCTCGCAAGAATCCAAACGTATTCAAAACACATTGCCACTTATGCTCCCAGCGTATATACGTGGACTTGAATAAAGATTCGCTCCCACTATTTAGGAACCCAGCCGCTTTCCATACAGATATATTTCGTAATTTTCACATGCGAGAAATTATTTTTCAAGATATTTCCATGTTTACGCAAAGGTTTGCCATCGGGCTTTATAAAAACGCTGATGACTGCGAGAAGTTCATCAAAACCCGATCTACGGATTTCCTTCAATGTTCGGCTCGAGTCCTGACGGTCATTGCAACTGCCAAAACACTCAACTTTAGCATGATTCTTTCCCTCCCGCCTTTGGAGTTTCAAGATGGGTACCAAACAAAAACATTTAAACCAGACCAGGAATATATTGATAGTAGGATACTATTAGCTAAAAGTCACGCTTCTAGTTATCTAGCGGCCGGAGACTTCCAAATGAACAACATTGCATTGAGTGCGTTGACTACAAGTTGCCCTGTGTATTGCAAAAGCTTAGGAGGATTGACAGAGTTTCTACAATATTTTAGCCCTGTTTGGATAGAAGCGTTTCCCACAAACACATGGCTCTTACTCTCTACCTTCGTAATATTGTTTGCAGCTTTCTTTCAAAGATTCCAATATGCGGACGGCGTGCCCTTTGTTGACTCATTGCTTAGCACGTTCATCTTGTTTTTAGGGGAATCACCTACGTTCTCGATAAGAAAATTGAATTGTTTTATTTTGATAGTGTGGCTGGGCATGTATTGCCGTTGGTTGTACGAAAACAGTATTTTGAGCACTGTTATTGTTTGGACGGCACCCCACGTCTTCAAAGACTTTCAGGAAGCGCTAGATGGACAATACCAGTTAGTGCATTTTATATCGGGAACTGTGCCTCTATCTTTAATGGTTATTCCGGCGTTCAGGAGTAGAAAAATTGAGCATTTATTCAATACTAGCGTACACGTCGAGGTGCAACTACCACAAACATATCTGAATATTGCTACCTATCTAATGAAAACGTATGTGCATGTTATGACAGAGGAAGAAGAAAACATGAGATTGCGGATAAACATGATTAAGTACATTATCAACACAATGTTAAGACAAAAAGTAAAACATTCTACGGCTAAGTATGATTGCTATAGAATACCAGAAGAATTTTATAGTAGTCAGTTCTATTGGGAAATTAAGAGTAATAGTAGCCCAATATTATTCAAAACATTTGGTATATTAAGAGAAAGTGGACTACCGGAAAGATGGACAAAGTGGTCGGCGTGGGCAAGTAACTTAAAAATTAAGTTGAATATATCGGAAAGTGAATACGAGATGCCCGAGCTTACTGATAAAGATCAAGTTGACTTGTATAAAATATTTTCAATTTGTTTGTTATTTTGCATATGCTGTGCAGTTGCGATTGGGGTATTTGCTTGCGAGAAAGACTGTTTACGATGCAAATGTACTCTTAAAAATAAAATCACGGTTTTTTCTTTTTGTAAAGCTTGCTTTGATTCGAGGTCGAACACTGTAACTTTCCAGTTTGATTTAGATCTGTTTGAAGAATTATGAATTTAATTCAGGTAAATGTTAAAAGTTACAATCCGAGTTACTGTTATAACATTTGAATGGGTATATTGTCTCAATTGGGACATACTTGTTGCCTACAATGTAACGTATTTCAGACCTTTTTTTTCATAATTTATGATTTGTGGTTCGGGAATCATGTGTAGAGGTTGTTTAGTCGAACATTGTTGGAATCATGATAATTTCTATCATACATTTTGAGAAATAAATAAAAGACCTTATACCGAATACCGATTATTTGCTAGACACTGAATTGATTTTTTAAATGCGTTTTAACCCACAAGAACAAATTAGCCCGTTGATCCCTGTCACATGACCCTGGACTTATTATCCCCTTCATATGATCCTGAGTCATATGATCCCGGAACCTTTTCATCCCTGCGTCATGGGATCCTGGAACCTTTTGATCCTTTTCTTTGTGAGCTTCCTCCCACAATCCCAGAAGTTATTTTATTCGAACATTCATTTGATTCGTGAAGACTATGTGTAAAGATCACTCTTTTGACAAGATTTTAGAAATCGATAAGGTTGAGTTATAAAAGGTCGGGACGATGATTTATGCATTCATAATGTGGAACGCTACCGTTAATTACACACTTGATATTACTTTACTCCTAGATATTTGACATGAAGTTATCTATATTTTACTTACGAGTGAGTACTTGGTAGTCGCAGCTATTAGATGTAAAAGAAGGATTGATATTGGAACAATGACGTGTTACACAATTATTGGCGGCCGGAATGCCAGCTCTTTCTTTAAATATTAATATTTTTGCATATGAACTATGATTCAAAACAAATTACAGTGAAAATGTGGAATAATTTCAGATTTTCGTTTACTGATAATGTTTCCAGTAGCAAAAGGGTTTCCAATTGACTTATTTCATGGGTTACAATCCTAACATGTTATAAGACGGGGGATC
>JAAXOA010002190.1:0-13781 GCA_036561885.1 Salina celebensis | reverse complement strand
TTTGTCGTTTTAAAAACCTTTCCAACCCCGGAGTTTGGTCGGACTGCAAGTGGACCTAAGCCTTATGTGCCGGCATTCCTTCAACATCCAATTCAACTAGTTGAAGTGAGGGACACCGTTCTAAGATTACCTTCGGATCGGCCTGACACTCCACTCTGGAAGAGATTTAGATGGAAGGCTTGGGCAATGAAGAAAGGATTGATTCCAATGGAAGAAGACAGGTCAAAGGAAACCATTCGGATGGTCAAAGCAAGGACCCCGTTTGTCTTTAAATCGGACTGGTACGACTTCCCCGATTTGAATGATTTGCCGTATCAACAAGAGTATTTGGGAGAACAGCCAGAGTGGGGAGGTGAAAGTAGCAAAGATGAACTCCACGGAGTTATGAGGTTCCCGCCGAAGCCGGAACGGTTATCTTTAACAAACGCTACAGATCCTTCGTTACCTCCAGCAGGTGTAGAGAGCGTTGCAAATGAGGATGCCTCGTCAAAAAGAAACAGCAAGGCGCCTAGTTCCAAGAAAGATGGTCAGCAAACGTCGTCAGTTGCGCTGGTGCCTGCTACGTCGCCAACCTCCGATGTGAAAACTAACAGCAAAAAATCAGATTCTTCAAAAAGTCGGAAGAAAAATCTTGAAAATGACTCTTTAGAAGTGCTCCATGATACTGAACTGGTTGCTGGAGAGTCGCAAGAAGAGTTGGACTTTAAGACAAGAATGCTTCTAAACCAACTGTCCCCGAGTAGTGCATCAGCAACTGTTTGGTTTAGTTGTAACGATATTGCACAGAATTTAAATAAGTTTTGTAAATTGTACACGAGCCAGAGTATTTTCGGGTCTTGTTTTATCCTGAGAAGGGAGCCGGAAATGCCGTACGCATTGGATACAATATTTACGGATTTGCAAAGAACTGAAGTTCCAAACTTTCCTAGATCCTTTAGTGGAGTATAAAATTAAACAAGATTGTTTTAATATTGGTGCGGAATTTTCGAAAGGAAAGAATTATCATGTGACAGATTATCATTTGGATCAGAAGGAGGATATTCACTCTGCCTTTTACTTGTGTAAGAATAAAATTGTTTAAAAAACTTAATGCAACATTTAAAATTGTATTTCCTTTTAGTTAGCGACTGCTGGACCGAGCAAGAACTTATGATTAGTGTGACTGTTCTCCAGGAAAGCGTTATGCAAATCTATGAGGCGGCAACAACAGCTCCACTTCCGGAAGAAGTTCCAGGACCGCCTCGTAAGATGAAAACTTTATAAACATATTATATTTAAAAACCTGTGGATTTTCATTTTGAATGATTTTTTTTCTCTCTTTCTAGCTACTGCTCATCATCCTAATTCTCCAGACCATTTTCAAGGTCATAGGCACAAGCATCATGATTTGCCTTTGTTTGTAGTCCTAGAGCCATGGGACTGGAGGCAAGATACTGGAATCAGTGAACCCGTCTTGTGTACGCACACTAATGACAGTAGCATATCTCATGTCAATCTTCCACCCGGGTATGATGACATTAAACAAACATAGATAGAGCTAATGTGAGATAAGTTTGGTACAATGTTTTTAAATATATTTCCAGGCGAAATACGTTCAGGGTTTGGGTCTTATACCATTTGCCTCATCATCATAGAGTGAGTGAAAAGAAGGTAGATAGCCCACATTCAGGCGAAGACTACCATCTTGAGAACGGTAACTTTGTTGACGAGGATGATGAGGAATAAAAATACGATTCCATTTAGCATGCGAATTGTGAGTCAAACACCAATTCATGTTGGGAGCCGGGATGAAGTCCAGAACTATATGACAAATCCACCCACTCTTCTGCTCAAACAGTCAGGTAGTTTCACATTTGTTGGTTTTTAACCGTAAAGGGATGATCCATAAAGAACGTCACATGGAGGCCGGAGGGAGCGGGCGAGGAGCCTGGAGGGGGAGGCACGGCTGCCGGCGTTGGGGCGGCTCTGACAGACGGCGGGGTTCGACTGTCGACTGTGGGGCACGGCCTTATCGGATGACCATGTCCGTCCCGGCACCTGATGAAGACTTACTCCCATACAATCATTTTTCGGGCCGTCCACAAATAGCCCAAGCTTCCCTCCATGTCACGTTCTTTATGGACGACCCAAAAGGAAAAAATAAATTAGTCATTCAAACTGATGGTTTTTCTAACAGAGCGAGTTGCAAATAATATCTGGGGCATACTTACCTGCTTTGGGGAAAAGAAAGCG
Source organism: Salina celebensis (assembly GCA_036561885.1). Classification (NCBI taxonomy): domain Eukaryota; kingdom Metazoa; phylum Arthropoda; class Collembola; order Entomobryomorpha; family Paronellidae; genus Salina; species Salina celebensis. Next base: position 11,549 of record JAAXOA010002190.1, on the reverse strand, counting down.
GTTTACTCGGAAACTCTTCGACGGCTCAGGCGCTCATACTGCCCAGCCTATTCCGAACCGAATCTCGTCAACAAATATGTCCGAGGGTCACACGATACTTTCGAGCAGTTGTTCTTATCAATGGTTTCATCATTTAACGGTGGAAAATGCGACGCCCTTATAATACAAGCTCTTCGCGTCTTATTTCTGAATCCTATGGTATGATAAGCCACTAACTTAACTTCTGTTCCACTTTTCAACTAATTATTCAAGTTACCCCAAACGTGTTACTTTAACAGCTTGGACGGAATTTATTTCCATCGCTCCGTCGTGACAGCGACACCCTCAACAAAACGATGTCGTTTTATGGAAAGCTTGGAAAGTATGTATTTTAATCATTTTTAATACTACCAGTGCATTTACAACTTGCCTGTCTAATTTGTCGCTCAATATTCCAGGAAAGCTCGCTCTCTAACTACAAATGCAGTCATAACAATCCAAAGATACTACAGAGGTTGGCGAGTCCGGTTTTTGTTCCAAGTTCGCCGGAAAACTCACCGAAAACATAAAATAATTGAACACACAATCCGTCGAATTGCGTACCTCCTTGTAACCGAAACTGACTCTTTGTTCTCCCTAAATGACCAAGACAGCCCTGGTGAGTCAATGCAACGTTTGTCTGTCGAAATGTCCAGCGATCCTGAGAAAGTTCCTCCAACGATTCTCCCCAATCCACCCCACTGGTCTTTTGAGATGCTCCAGTTTCTAATGGAACGCCATCCGTTTTTAATTACGTTGCACCCACACGCCTATTGTGAACCGCATCATGTCAAGATTCAAGAGATTGAGGGGAAGATGCCCCAGTATTATAAAGACTTCACATGGTATCCCTTCTTCAGAGAGGTGTTTGTCGTTCCTCCTGGGGTTACTTCGTGTTTTTTGGAACTCAACCTCCAAGTTTATCCCTGGATTGGAGTTTACATGAAGATTATCAATAACGACAATGGATTATTCTTAAAAACCGTAAATAACAGACATTTTTTGGGGAGATTGTTTGAAAACAAGTATGGCTACACAGTCTTCTGCTACCGCTGGTCATCCCCGACAATTCAAACTACATTAAACGACCGTCCACCCAGTCCTAGTTGGAAGCTACGGATAGTAACGCCATATGACCAGGATGGTCCTCGTCTCCAATCAAAGTTAGAGTTTCTCACACAGAAACTAAGCCAAGAAGAGATAAAAACAAATAGAGGAACATTTAGTGAATCTTTGCCAGAAGGCTCTTTGGAAACTGGACGAGAAAGCGGCGGATTGAAAATACCTGGAGAAACTTTTGAAGAAGAAGAATTTCCTAGAAAGTTAACAATAAGAAGACTNAGAGATAAAAACAAATAGAGGAACATTTAGTGAATCTTTGCCAGAAGGCTCTTTGGAAACTGGACGAGAAAGCGGCGGATTGAAAATACCTGGAGAAACTTTTGAAGAAGAAGAATTTCCTAGAAAGTTAACAATAAGAAGACTCACAGGCTACTATACTCCAAACCAGGATTCGTCAGTTTGTCAGTACGTTCTAGAGACGTATGAAAGCAGGACAACATTGTCTTTAAGATTTGTAGCGAGTGTTGGCAACGTTAAGCTGAGGGTGGTTATCTGGGACTGTCTAAAACGAGGAGTAGTTCATGACGAGATATTTACAAGTGGAGTGATCGCACCTTGCATACAATTGCATCTTGTAAAACCCAGGGATGAAGGAGAATACGGAGAAAGTCTGGGGGAGTCTGGTGAATATTCGCCACATGAAGGATTAGCTAGCAAAGAGGACAGTGTAACAAGTCTAAAGAATCCTTCGAGCGTGACCGGTGTTGCGGGTAAAATAGTTGAGGTTGTTATGAACAATGAAAAGTATAATGGAGTGGAAAACAGCAGAATTGCCTCGACAAGGCAATCTGGAGAAGATGACGATGATGATGGAACACGGAGGAGAAGTTCGTTAAATGATGATGATACACAGGATACAAAACGACGTAGCACGCGGACATCTGAAGGGGGAAAGCAAAGAGAAAGTGGAGAAAGTCCGAAGAAGTCTTTGAATAAGAGGAGGTTCATTATAACTGTTTATGTTGTGGAGGATTCTTGGCCACTGACGGATAGAGAGCTGCTTTATGTCTTATACAGAGAAAGAAAGTTTTTCAGGAATATCAAAGGCCATCTTTGCAAAGAGCAAGATAAGCGGATTAAACTTGAGGCTCAACAGCAGAATTGCCTCGACAAGGCAATCTGGAGAAGATGACGATGATGATGGAACACGGAGGAGAAGTTCGTTAAATGATAATGATGATACAGAGGATACAAAACGACGTAGCACGCGGACATCTGAAGGGGGAAAGCAAAGAGAAAGTGGAGAAAGTCGAAAGAAAGATTTGAATAAGAGGAGGTTCATTATAACTGTGTATGTCGTGGAGGATTCTTGGCCACTGACGGATAGAGAGCTGCTTTATGTGTTATACAGAGAAAGAAAGTTTTTCAGGAATATCAAAGGCCATCTTTGCAAAGAGCAAGATAAGCGGATTAAACTTGAGGCGGAGCGTAGAGCTGCGGAAGAAGCGGCAGCACTTGCTGCAGCTGAAGCGGAAGCTGCTGCGGAAGCGATGGAAACAGATGAAGAGGAGGAGGTGGAAGAAGAGGAAGAAGAGGCACCGCCTCCGCTTGCTACAGGAGAACCTGTTGAGGAAAAAGCCCAAAAGAAGAAGAAAGAGATGCAGTCCGTGAAGAAAAAGGCAAAAAAGAAAGAAACGGTGAAGGACGGGTTAACAGAAAGGGGCACTATAAAGAGATCCAAAGAACCTGAAGATGTCGAGGAGACGGCTGCCAGCCCTGCGCCGACAACTCCAGCTTATCCTGCAGCACCTCCTCCTAGTCAAGCGTCACAAAACGAGGAAGTTCCAGGAGACAAAGGCGCTACGAAAGATAAAGATGCTAAAATACGACGGAGGCTTAATGGCAATTTATACATGAAATATGGGGGGCGCCAGAGTCACAACGTAAAAAGGTTGGACCAACCGCACTGGATAATGGAAATAGTCACTGGCCAGGTGAACTACAAGCTGAAAAGCAACTGGCAAGTTCTCAGAAAACGGTTACTCCAAGCGAACGCCACATGGGAGAGTGGCGGAGTGAATGTAGTCTACGAAGAGCTCAGCTCCCGACTCGACTTCCTTTTGGAGAACATGGTCGAAGAGAATTTCCAACGGAAGTCGTCCATCCACAAGTTTTCTATTGTGGATCCCATTCACAACTTGTACAACTGTTTACGCCTGGATATGTACAATGTGGAGGGTCTTTTAAATGAGAACTTTGTTGGAACTATAATCCAAATTCATTCGCAGAACCCCGAAGAAAGTTTGAAAGCTGGGGAAAAGTTGTTTAAACATAGAAAAACTAGTCCAGACGCGGCCAAGGATGAATCAGAGATCCAAGCTTTACTTGACTACATGCCGAAAAATCTAAGGAAGTTGGCCGAACAATTTCAAAGAAGACTGGAGGACAGAGAACTGGACAAACAGAAAGCAATTGAACAAGCTCTGAGGGACGCGGAAGGCGAAACGGAAATTGCAGGAGTCGAAGAAGTCGCTGAAGAATATGAAGAGTGAGGAAGAGGAAACGACGTCAGGAGTTAAAAAGCCAGGTGCCAAACCGCAGTCCCGCAAGATTAAGAAAGAACACAATGACCAGGCTGACCCAGCGGAGTCAAATAATTTAAAGAAAAAAATGAAGAAAATTACAGCAGTGGCGAAACATTTGAAGAAAGGGGAGAAACGGCAATCAGCTCAGGAAAAGCCGATGTCACCGAAGAATAGCTTGGTTCCTGGTGTTGAAGAAGATGTAAAAATTGAAGACGCGGCTGCATTGGAATTGGAGGTTGGAGGTGATGCAGAGTCAGAAGTGAGGAGAATCCGGGCTTGTGAAAAGATTCAGGAAATAATGAAACAGTATAAGGCATTTTTTGAAGATTGTGATGGGATTCGGGAGGAGCTGGAACAAGTTGTGAAGATCAAAAAACGCCATTCTGCGATGAGCAACCATGGAGCGGAAGTGACCAAATTAATTTTGAAGAAGAAAGGTGTCAGTAAGTATACAGAGGCACCTGAGGAGTCACTCATAACGGAGGATGAAACAACAGAGGATGACTCGGAAATACACGAGCTGGAGAGAAAAGACAGCAAGCTGCTTAAAGCAAACTATGTAATTAACAAATTGCTAAGGTGGGCGTATGACTACACGTTTTTACCACCGACAGAAGAATACGAGGGGATAATTGAGGATCCTGGGGAGCTAGGGATTTTAATTGTTAGAACTATTATGGAAGAACAGAGGGAAAAAGAGGAGGAAATACGGAGAAAACTGGAAGAAGAAAGACTTGCTGAAGAAGAAGAGGAGGAGGAGGACGAAGAAGACGAGGAAGAGTTATGAAAAGACTTAACGTAAATCGTGTAGTAATGAAAATAAACAACCGCCTACTTTTTTCACTTGATTGCTTTGATTGTCAATTTTCTATAAGTTATTTTTAATTTCTGTTAGATCTTTTTGTGACTGACATGTTAGGTTTCGTAAACTATTTTATTTTGTATTTTTGATTGCATTTATATTGAAAAACATAAGCGTAATAGGCTTTGTGTATAAGCTGGCGTAACTAATTGGAAGGTATACAGTGGGTAACTTTTGAACATCAAAACTATAATATTTATTTTTTTGAATAAGATTCTCTTGAATATATAATCTAATCGTCATAAAAATTCTCTTAAAATATATGTAAATGATATATAAAAAATCAATACTGATAAGAAACGGGCCAAAAGCCACGTTATACCTTATGGTATTATACTGTTGACGCTAACGTAGGTAAGTCTATGGGAAAATTATACTTTATCTGTATTTACAAACACTTGTCCAACTACTAAATGCACTGTGGACCCATAAGCCGACGACCGTTCGCTTGGAACACCTGAATCTGGAGATGGAGTGACAGAGCATCTTGATTTGGTTGTTATTGCTGTCATCAGCTCGCTTCGAGCTTTTCTCGCCTTTGGGCATAATTAACTTGAGTAACTGCATAAAAGGCGCTTCTATAACTAATGTACAAACTAAAGCTACAATACAAGACATAACTAAATGTCCAAAGTACAAGTTGACCATGTGATAATTACTAAAATAGATTGGCTGTCTGTACTGTAAATGGAAAAGGAACTGAATATGCATTGATACAAGGTAAATTGCAAATGTGAGTCTTCCCAGAGGTACAAATGGTTTCCAACTAAGAAACTTGTTGATCCATCCTCCATTTCCAGTTCCACAAGCAAAAATGAGCCATGAAATAGCTACCGACCAGGCAACTCGGTGACCACTCACGTAAACAGCAGATTCCCCGTTTGTGAAGTCGTATTCAGGATTTTTAAACTTGTATGGACCAAAGAGCACTGCAAAACCAGTGGCGAAAGCGGTCAGCCATAAGCCCATAACGGTGGAACGGGGCAACTTGAAACATGATTTTCTGAATGTTCGGAAAAAGTATCCTGTCAGCATGCCGATGAAATATGGAGTAGCTCTCATATATGTTGGGGTGTACGCTTCTTGTGAATATTTACTGTTACGACTGTAAGAAAAACAAAGATCCACTTACAAAATTTTCATAGAACGTGTAAATCAATTCGATGTCATTGCTTAGTCCAACTTACTTTGCAAATGGTACGTTTGTCGGAGCATAACCATTAAGATAGGTAAGAACACCAGGTACAATTGCCGAAATAATTGTAAGCATCAATAGTGGAAGGAATCCAAGACGCTTCCATTTCCAGATAGGGAACAGTAACAAAGGACTGAGAAAGAAGAGTTGCATGTCAACCCCAAGATACCATGCCATACCGTGACACTATAAACAACATAAGAAATGCATAAGTCCATAAATTTAATTTGTAAAAAACCAAATGTTATACGTGGGCAAATATGTTATGGTGCATACCGGTCCATCACTTGGGTCTTCAAGGGTGTTATAAGTTGGCAGGTTGTTTATGTACAAAACATTTTTCCACCAGTTTTTCTCGCAATAGCCAGCCCAAGTGCGAGCAACGTGCCAGTAAGGCCCGCTGCCAAGTAGAGGAAAAATGAAGGTCCCAATGCAAATGATAATGATGTACATCGGCGTAATACGGAGATAACGATGAATGTAAAGTAAAGGAATGTTCATTTTTCCCTTTGACTTGTCCAGCATTGCGAGCAAGGTTACAGCAACAAGAAACCCACCAATGACAAAAAACACGTCAACAACAATCGCTGCATTGATTATAACCACCATTGATAAACTAGTGGTAATCGCCTGTGATCGGAGATAACGATGAATGTAGAGTAAAGGAATGTTCATTTTTCCCTTTGACTTGTCCAGCATCGCGAGCAAGGTTACAGCAACAAGAAACCCACCAATGACAAAAAACACGTCAACAACAATCGCTGCATTGATTATAACCACCATTGATAAACTAGTGGTAATCGTCTGTGAACAAAAAATGTTTAGATAAAGTTAATTAGCTGAAAAAATAAACATTATTTATACGGATAACCTTTAAACTTTTTGTATTTCATACCGTGTAAGTATCAACGATATTCCACAACGGTTGGATAATGCCCATTAGATAAGTGTGACCCAGAACGACCCAGGATGCACTGAGAAACCGAATTCCATGAAGACAGCTAACATCATTTGGGCTGACGCTTGTATTAAGAAATTTTTTCCCGTTGGAAATCAAAGAAAATGCGTGAAAGAAGGCGAAACAAGTTGTTTTCTTAAAGGACGAGAAATGTCCCTCGTTCATTAATAGATCCAGGAGGGTGCCGCAAATCACAAAAAAAGCAAGGCCAACCAGAAACGATCTAAGGAGGAAGTAACATTGAAATTAAGGATAAGTGCAAGATAAGGTTTTTGTTTGGGTACAAATGCATGTGAAATACTTACATTGTACCAATTGCACCCGCTCCATAAGATACAGGCTCGTCAACGGTGCAAAATGATGTGACAGGTGTCAAGTGGATTGTGGCGAAGACGACTTTGAGTATTTCTAGAATTTCGTCATTTGAGCAGGTTGAAGGAAGACAGGATCCAATTGAGGGAATTAGAGGTAGCTCGGCGTTTCCAACAATATTTAAGATTTTCTGTGAAATTAGAAAAACTTGCGTCTCAACTTGCCCCAAAATAAAATAAAGTAAATTGGGATTCCACAACTTGGGATATTTTAGGATAATTAATGAACTTACCACAAGATTTTCGACAGATCTTTCTCCCTTTCGGACGCTCTGATCAAGCCCTGGATTACTTTTTGAAACGTCAACATTTGGAATTGCATAAACAAGACAATATTTTCCCTGAAACTGGATAGAACTCAGGTCCTCTGTGGACGGTGCGCGGATGGCTAAGCACTCGTCAAAATCTCCAAGCGCATTGACATGACCACTTAAGATGCCTTCTGGCGGCTTTCCCCATGCGTCGAGCACTAAACGTTCAAGAAAAAATAAATCACATGTAAACTATATTGTATACAGTAGATACTGAAACTATGATTATAAACTTTGATTACTTTGTAATGCCCATGTTTCAATTTGCGTCTCAGATTGCCCCGTGGATTGACTCCCGAAAAATAGCCCAAGTTGTGCCGCAAATCTGGAGGCGTTCTCTGGCACAACTAGGGCTGACACTGGAATTCTTATAAATATCAGCAACTCCCTGACTTATAACTGTGTTTAGGGCATTATGACTGATAAAATGTGCAGCTGAATTTTTCAATATAGCTGGAGCTATTCTACTTTCACCGTGCAAAGAAGCCGGTACGTCAACAACAATACCAGCATGACAATTGAGTACAAATGAAGCACAGATAATGATAAGCACTGGCGTTTGAAAAAGCCAGCCTCTTTTTAATTCAACAAAGTTCGTCATTGTTGAAAGAGTAAACACAAATATTAGCAAAATGATTTGCTGTGCTCTCCTTTTTTTCTGGAGGTTTGTAGGTTAAGTTCAGACACTTGAGTGGAGTAGCAAGTACAAAATGTTTCTAGGTCAGAAATGCGATCATTCCACACTTTTATAGAGAATCGCAAACCAAGTTTGCAACAAGTTTAAAGAACTATCAAGTGGATTGTCAATCAACTTCTTTTTTTAAATAACACATGCAGAATATGAGTTTTAATTGAGTTTACACTTTTTAAAATCACTACTTAGGGTTATACTCATTATCTTGACAGATCGTCATGATCATGATTTTTTTTTCTGCTAAAAATCTTTTTAAGACCTTGAAAAGATGATACACACTGTAGGTGAATGATTTCTTCCCAATGTTCCATCACGATCACAAAACTTGAAGTAAATTCCATGTAAAACTTTTCCAGATGCCAAACAACGTTTCTTACTAGGAATAAAAAAAGTTATAATGCAGTGCAGTAATTCCAAACAACTAACTGTCCGCGTGGATTTTTATAAATGGGGAGGCTAGCCGTGAAATAGTAAACGCACAATACTCCATTTAATATGCTAATTTACCGCAATACTTGTTTACAAAAATGTAAAGCCATTTGGCAATGTGCAACTTTCATTCATTCATTCATTCCAAAGTGAGAGTATTGGAAGCACATTATCAGATTACAGTGTAAAACTCATTGATTATTTTATGACTCTACTAATACCATTACGTCGTACTGGCGAAAAAGAATCGTGTCACGAGATTGGAGATTAACTGAATGGTTGCAATGTAGCAGACTAAGTCATTATCATTATGAGATAATTTGCAAACACCGTCAGTTTTCTTTGCTGGGTTGCGATATTACAAACTGTGAAAAAAAACTTCGTATGAAAATGTGTGAGCTCATTAAGCAAAACTTTTATCGTATTGTTGACGAGGTGTAGTGGTGACACTAAGACAATGCAGTTGGAACAAGTCGCCTTGTCCTGTTTGCGTGATGCGTCATTAGCTAAAGAGAATCATAAAAGTTGCATACACACTGTGAACTGCAGCCTGCAACATGTTAAAAACTAATATTGTTGATATCCCGGTTGTTTGTTTGGATTGGGTATCGGAATGATAACCGGGCTGTTAACCAGCTTGGAATTAGATCACGTCACGATCCAAACAAGCCATGGCAAAAAATACCCGGAGTTTTGACTCCAATGGTATTTATGTGATAGCAATAATGCGGGCATTGGCATAATATCAAGAGGATCCATGTTATCGGTTGTTTTCGCTGACAAAGCTCGCATTTAACATGGGTCACCGAGATCTTGTAGATGGAGTCATGAGATGTCATGTCATAAACTTTTTAAATATGAATGGATCCTCTCAAATATCTTTTGATGGGTTTAATGACTGCTGATTTATCGATTCGGTTAAGCTCGCATTAACATGGGTCACCGAGATCTTGTAGATGGAGTCATGAGATGTCATGTCATAAACTTTTTAAATATGAATGGATCCTCTCAAATATCTTTTGATGGGTTTAATGACTGCTGGTTTAACGATTCGGTTTTGTATTTGCAATGTATAGGATTTTTGGCAGGTGTCTGGGTCCTTACTCCTCAAGCGTTTTGTTCTATCGACAGGTCAGGTCAATTACCTAAGTGAAAAGAAAATCGTTATGTTACGCAAAACCTAAGATTTATGACGCAGTTGGCACTATCGATTTCATCTTCAATTTCTTCACACGATGCTTTTTGGGGTTCATTTTTTCTTAATTTTATCCACAAATCCAGACCCAATAGCATGATAATATTTTGTTATCTACAGATTTACATGTAATCAATCGTGCAAAGAAATCAACCTTGAAAGTATTTTTGCGATGGACGGGTTTTCATGGTACCTACCCACAAAAATACTCGTTAATTTCGCGAATAAATCTTCAATCTTAGAGACAAAGCCATCATTTGTTTATGATATTTTTCCTGCAAATTATTATCTCGGTGACTTTGTCAAAATAACCTTGAAAAGATTCGCCAAAACATGTTGCCCGCTTACAGGGAAAGTCATTCTAGAAACTCGAGAAAATATTAATGGTAAATCCAAAATAGCTTAAAGTAACAACAATGTCGAACACTCTTAACCTAATAGGATTTGAGATGGAAGTGATAACCAATTTGACACATTTTAGGATCTGTTGGCGACTGGCGAATATGGACACATTTTCTGGGAGTGGAGCGGTTTAAGTTATGTTTATTGTCGAATTTTTCAAGAATTTTACCATGATTATAATTGCAAGGAACTACGTATAACAGCATTATTGATGAAACTAAAGATAACTTTGACAGAAATGGCGTGTTTACTGAGGCTGTGTCTTGTGGATTTGAGATATGCCAAAAGCAAGAGGATAACAGCCACAATTTCCTATGTGACCTATTAGCGAACGATGAAAGATTACATTGATGTTCAGCGATACTAACTGTTTATGCAAATCAGCAAAATCAGTGCAAATGTGGAGATAATCGAGATTTAATGATGAAATCAGATGATGTTTTGGAAAAAAGGGTTTGGTCTGTCTTAAAAATCAATGAGATACAAACAACATTAAAAACATTCAATTCCATTTTCAGGATTCATGAAGACCTATAATAAAGACCCAATCTAAGTTTAGTGCAAAACCCAAAACCGGTCCAGCTCGTGGAGCTTGGTCAATTTTGTACTCGTGAATAAGATAACCTTTTAAAAGTTTTAGGGGACCATCTTGTAAAGCAAATATAAAGGAAACCCGAACTGATTTAAAATTACCAGTATTTCTCTATTTTTTGGCATAACATTGGATAGTATTCAGGAAAATTGATCAATATTCAAGTTCTATATCATTCTGTATGAAACAATTCCGCAAGTAACTGTCCGATAACTCACAATGATTGAATGGCTGGATCATTGAACCAACGCGAAAACAACTTGATTGACAATTGCAATTGATTGGGCCACTGACCACAGCACACCTTTATGGAAATATTTTTTGTCATTGTCAGTCATTGTGGGTTTTCTCCAATTGAACAAATATGTTTGTATTTTGTATATGATATGCCTGCAACATGCAATGCGGGTTTATCTCCGATTTCGTTTATGTCCAATAGCCCAATATATGCACTCGCTTATCAAAGTGAAAGTATACACAGCATAATTACTTTTTAATACTTTACATAATTAATTACAAGTCGAGAGGAACATTTAAGATTACAACAGAAAATTCCAAGAATTGTTCTGTGTGATCAGTACACAAATGCTTTGTCTATGGGCATGATTTTTTTTATTACAATATATCTATTTAATTATTAGACGGTTGGCGGTTTGGTATTCGATTACCGAGTTCAGTGTCCGCTTTAAAATCTTCGCTTCTTAATAGCAGACAGCGTAAACCGTGATTCTGAGCTCACATGCATATGACTAAGATAATTTTCCGAGTGCACTCTGAAGGACGGCCATTGCTCTACTGTTCTTGTCAGTCATTCTATTATCTAACAAAAGAGTTTCACTACCGCATTCAGAAGTCATAACCTATAGAGCACTCAT
>JAAXOA010002189.1:0-13782 GCA_036561885.1 Salina celebensis | reverse complement strand
GCAAGAACTAGCAAGGAAAACTTCCAAATTGTCATGTTCATTATATTAATTTCGAAGATGATGCAAAATTTCTACAATTGAATTGCCCACAAGGCACGCATGTGGTCACTTCTAAAAACCGGAGGGATGAAAGTTGGAATACTGCATAGGCAACCAAGTTCCTGATAGCTACAGACTGAACAAAGACTGGCGACTACGTACTCAAGTGCGAAGGTTTTATACATAAAAGCTCCAGAGCTTAACCTTAACAGATGTTAACCTCGGCTGCATGATTTCACTAGTAATCTAATTAGAGTTGGATTTAGATAGCGAACTTAGTATATCCTTTCACAATTGTGGTTTTATTGATTGAAGATTTGATTGATGTCACAATGCTGGTGTGGTGTGGGCGTGACTTTCTACTGGTGGAGACACTGGTGACCTTGGGAAGACAGCGATGGTGTGGGTGGCAACTGTGGGTGGTGGATGTGGGACTTTCTTTGTATAATTCGTGCTCCTAGCCATGTCCAATTCCGAAAATGTCTCCATCCTCTTGAGGAACTCATCGAGGAGGAGGCGGAGGATTACTCTCTGGAGGAGGGGGTGGAGGCGGAGGATTATTCTCTGGAGGAGGGGGTAGAGGCGGAGGATTATTCTCTGGAGGAGGGGGTGGAGGTGGTGGACTTTTTCTGGGAGGTGGAGGGTTGGGAGGAGCTGCTTGTCGTGGTGCTGGAGTAGAAGGATAGGAGTAACTACTTGAATAGTAGTACGACGAGGAATCATCGCTGTTAGGAGTCGCTGTCCGATGAGGATTCGCATTGACCTGGATAAATAAACTGGCCGCCTGGAAAACATCGTTGTATTTGGTCTAGCGTTGGGTAGTTTGCCATTCCGCAGTACTGCATTCCACTTCCAAACGCATTGTTGACCACCGACTGCATCCCTCCTTGATAGTACATTCCAGAATTGCAATTAGGACTGAGGAAACAAGGAGGGGCTGAGCAATTCACCATTGGCTTGAATCCACAGTTGAGCATTGTTAACCAAGGGGGCTGACGACGTGGCTCAATGGTAAAACTTACTTCGGTTCTACAGTTAGCCTTCGGTCTTGAACTGGAAATCAACGCCGTCTTCCTCATCGCCTTCGTCGTCAGACATCAAATGATTGTATAATTGAGGCAGGGGTATTCTAGGTGCCTCAAAAGCGGCGCTGCGCATCGGAATCACACCCATCTGACAAGGACTGCGAATATCGCCAGGAATCAGACCGTTCGCCACTGGTTTCCCGCTTTTGCGACGTTTTCGAGTGTACTGGTCATTTGAACTAGTTTTGTACGTTGAACCGCTATTGCCTTTCGTCTTGCTCTGTGCTTGTGCATGTCGCGTTTCCTTCCTAACAGGAGGCGATGTTGACTTGGCCTTCTTGACAGCCTCGTCACTAAGCCCTATTCCTACATGGTCATGTTCATATGAAGGATCTCGTGGAAGGGGATACCCAGGATCGGTTGGACCTTCAGCTGGAAAACCAGACGCCGTTTGTCTTGGTGGGGCACCAGCCATTACAATTAGATCCGCTTTACTACGGATAAATACATACAAAATTCATACAATTAACTGGAACCAAGAAAAATGAATGTTCCACAGATATTTACATGAAAACATTTGTTCACATAATGGAATATTCATTATTTTGTAGCATGGAAACCTTTGAAGACTTTCTTTCATAGCGAAGATTGTTGAATTTTGCATAAATTTTTGCCTGAGCGTTTTTTACGTAACGTAGAACGTCAGTGACTAATCAACTGTGTCTTGGGTTGTCTTGGGAAAAATGGACAGCGCGAAATCAGCTTTCTCATGTGTTTGTTTGGGAATGCTGGATGAAATAGTGTTGTGTGTCAGAGATTCGGGCTAAAAACGTGCTTGCGAAACCAAATCTAGGTTCTTTTGCCAGCAGCAGCAGTATCTTTCACTGTGACCAATATAAATTTAAAATGGTAAATCGTAAATAAAGATTTTGAAATGGACAAAAAGTTCAAGTTTTGTCCAACCTGTGGAAACTTGCTGTGCTTAAAAGCTACACAGAAAGGAAGTGACGAGCAGTGGGTTCGGATAGTGCAAAGCTTGTCCATACGTTCAAATTATCCAGAGTAAACATCGTTACCCAGCATACATCGTTAAGGTGAGTGTCTTAAAGACATTTTTAAGATAACACGCATACCCGTAAATTATGGGAGTATAATCAAAACCAAAATGTTTTCTGATTTTAGGAAGGAGAAGGAGACGAGATTGATATCGTTGAGGATTCCAAAGCAGACGAGTACCGTCAACGAACTGAGATATTGTGTCCACGCTGCAGTCACCAGGAAGCTTTCTTTTATCAAATGCAAACTCGTTCTGCTGACGAGCCCATGACAACATTTTACGAGTGTTGTAGCAAGCAATGCAAGTACACCTGGCGAGACTAACCCTTGGAAATCAAGTTTATGTTCCAGATGGCAAGGAGTGTACTTTCCAGTATTCAGAAACTCAAAATACCACCGTTAAAGTCATTGTGCTCCATGCGTTTCTCAACGGTAGTAGCTCCAGGTTTCCCTAAAACCGCCATGGAGCCAGTGAACCTTCCATTGAGCGACAGCAACAGCCGAATAACCGTACTTTCGGCAGCTAATATAAACAATGCGGCAAAAGTTGGTGCTACAACGATATCTTCTGGAGGTCTTATCGCAACTCCCACAGATACTGTCTACGGAATCGCTTGTGACGCCCAAAATATCAGCGCGATATCAAAGATTTTATGAAATCAAAGGCCGTGACGTAAACAAACCCGTAGCCATTTGTGTATCGCAAATTGACCAAGTTTATACCTGGGGAAAAGTCCATGTTCCCCGGACATTGCTCCAAGATCTGCTTCCGGGACCGGTCACCCTAGTATTTGAACGTCAGTCAGAACTCAATCCTAACTTGAATCCCCACACTAACCTGATTGGAATCCGGATACCGGACCATCACTTCATTCGTCAGTTGGCTGAGCTCAACAATGGTCCAGTTGCCCTGACAAGCGCTAATTTCTCTAATGACCCAAGCACTCTGGAAGTCACCGAGTTCAAAACAATGTGGCCTTTTCTTCAGCACATCTTCGACGGCGGACGGCTATCAACTTGTCAAGAAAGTGAAGTCGCTGCCAGAGCTGGCTCAACAGTAATCGACTTAAGTATTCCAGGATCCTTCAGAATTATCAGGAATGGGAGTGCGTACTCCAAGTGTTTTAACATTCTTAAATCTCACAGTTTTAACCAACTCACGTGACAATTGCTGTAATACGGTAACGTAAGTAATCTGTCGTTGTTAAATAAAAGTGTTTTAAAAATATCAAATTGTCTCAACCTGCCCTGGTGTTTTCGATTTTAAATATGTTCATCCAGAAAACCCCCACTGAAAATCTTGCATTGCCCCCAACGAGCCCACCGAAATATTCAAAAAAGGTCTAAATATTTTTATTTTTATTCTCATAGGGAGCACAGATCCTATTCGGCATACCTCGTCATGCATTTTACACAAATGAAGTGTTTTTACAAGCCACATCAACAGAACAGATCCACTAAGAAAAAAGCCTCCCAAAAACACCACCATTTCTGCTAGTGCATAAATATTTTGTCTCCGACAAGACTAACGATAAAAGCAGATCATTTTGAGTGTCTTCCCTTCTGTTGCTGTCCGGTTGTTCTCCGGTAAACAGCAAAAGAACCAAAAAATAATAAATATTTTTCAAAGTTTACTTTGTTTTAGTAGTGCACATTATTAAATAGGATGAACATGTGCGTCTCAGAGTCACAACAATATCAATTTCGTAATCAAAAATGCTTTTGCCTAAAATCAAAAGTAAAGTAAACAAACTTATGGAAGTTGAATTAGTAGATTTAGATGAACAATAAATAGATACACAGGCTAAGAGTCTTGCGAATATTGACAGTTGTCACGATAACAAACAAATATTGTTGCTAAGGAAACAACTAAATTAGTAGCTAGTTTTCTTGCTTTTTTTGAGATGGTCTCGGTTAGAGACGGAAATTTGTAAGGACATCCAGATATTTGACTGAATTGTTAAATTAATAATCAGAAAGGGTAAATTGAATAATTATCATTGATGAATTCATCAAATACATAAAATTTTATTGTGATTTGTTGTGAATTACAATAT
Source organism: Salina celebensis (assembly GCA_036561885.1). Lineage (NCBI taxonomy): Eukaryota > Metazoa > Arthropoda > Collembola > Entomobryomorpha > Paronellidae > Salina > Salina celebensis. Next base: position 9,605 of record JAAXOA010002189.1, on the reverse strand, counting down.
TTAGGTACAAGCATCGACAACATGGTTCCTAAAACGTCGTCACCGTCGACTTCCAAGACTGGAGCGTCGGCGGGGGCATCATCGTCTTCCGCCGAACTGTTTAACAATATGAATAGATATGTAATCAGTAAAATACCTGATCAGTCCAACGCTTCCAAATATGTAAATGCAGTAATGAGGAAGGCGATTGGTCTGATCAGCCAGGAAATCGGATGGAACGGAATCACAGAACCAGTTGTTGATGTGCTTACTGACTTAACTGCTCAATATCTTACGCAGCTTGCGAAGCAGTCGAAAAAGTACACAGACCATTATGGACGAACTCAAACTAATGAGGATGACGTCGCCCTGGCGTTTGAAGACATGAACATATCAATTCCCGAATTAGAAGAGTATGTTCAGAATTTTGACCCAGTGCCAATCCCCCATGGACTACCCCGTATTCCCTTAAGTGCAAGAACAGATTTAAGTATTTTAAGGCCAGGCTCTGATGAGATACTGACTAGACCATTACATGTGCATGAATACATGCCTTCCATGATTTTCATCCCAGAGTCAGAGGAGTTGGATTTAGAAAATGTAAAGGAAGAAACTACTGGGGAAGTGCCGCCGGTAGGTGAAGAAGTTTTAGTGAACTCTGAAGTGTCAGATGAGTTATCCATAGTGAACGGAATGTTGCCTTTGGTTTTGGAAGAAACTGTTCCAGAGGTTGCCTCTGAATTAATAGTGTCCGAAGTGCAGCAAGAAGTTATAGCAGAAGTAGAGATTAAAACTGAAAATGTTCCTGAGGTAGAGACAAATCCTGAGGAGAATAAAACGGTGCTCCAGCAAGTTGGTATAGTGGAGAATGATTTGGAAGAGAGTAGTGACGATGAGATTGAACCAGCTACTTCAAAAGCGGCATCCATTTTTGCTACTTTTAAGTCCACGAAGAAGTAAGTCATTTTGCAATAGTTGAGCGCCCCCGCCCAAAAATTATTTTTTGAAATTTAACTTAGTCCAGTTTTTCATGCTGATTCCAAATTATTTTTTGAAATTTAACTCTGTCCAGTTTTTCATGCTGATTCCAAATTATTTTTTGAAATTAACTTTGTCCAGTTTTTCATGCTGGTTCCAAATTTGTAGTTATTTTCACTGCAAAAACAGTAAAAACACATACCTCCTATTCACCCCAAACAGTTTTAAGAAGGAAGGGTTCTCCCCCTTGATTACTTACAGATATTCTGTCCCTTGTGAGTATTTTCCCGGAGGGTTAGGTTAGGTTGGGGGTCTGGGGTCGAAGAGCCCCCAGCCGGACTTTTAATTTGAGCTCCCATTGAAGGTTAGGTTTGGTAAAACAAAAGATTTAAGGGGGCGCTTTAAATTTTAACATGCAGGTTATCACAATACTTACATTTACAAAATTTATTTCTATTTTTTTTAGATTGGAATCGGCAAGTGAAAATGCAACACTTAACCGTATAAGGAAAATGTTGGCAGAACATGGCCATCCAGTGAGAGAAAATACGTCAGTTACTATGACGTCTTCAGGCTTCATAACCGAATTTAGGGAGGGACGGATGCCTGATACGAAACCTCCCAGTTTCAACTCCTTCTTTGATCCTCCAAGTCCTCCGCCTAAAGAACCCAAGAAAACAACGACTATGAAAAAGATACTTCAGGGCGTGAAGAAGGTGGAGAAAGGTCATTCGGATTCCGAGGGAGAGATTAACGATGGTCCCGGACTGTTTGGTGTTATGGATAAAATCGTCCCTAAAGCAGACAATGGCACTGAAGGCATATCCAAAGCCGCTGACATTGGAGGAGAAAACTAAAATCGTCCCTAAAGCAGACAATGGCACTAAAGGCATATCCAAAGCCGCTGACATTGGAGGAGAAAACGGTGTCGTGGCAGCTATGAGTGCTGAAGAAAGAAAGTTGGCTAAGCTGAAAAGAAAACAGTTGCAAAAGGAGAGGAAAGAATTGAAAGCAAAGAAAAAACTTAAAATGAAGAGCAAGGAAAAGATTCTACTGAAAGCTAAATCCGTACAAGCAGTCGCCGCTATCAAAGAACTAGACCCAACTGCGTCATCTGCTTCTATCAAAAGTAAATTGGCCATCTTCTCTAAGAAGTCGAAGTCCAGTAAGGGTGATCTCTTGGGAAGTTCTCCGATTAAGAAGAAGAAGAAAGATAAGAAGAACAAGTTCAGGTTAAAAGACTTTAAATTGGATCGNGATCTCTTGGGAAGTTCTCCGATTAAGAAGAAGAAGAAAGATAAGAAGAACAAGTTCAGGTTAAAAGACTTTAAATTGGATCGTCGGGAGGGGCCCTTGCCTGACGAGGTGGAACCAAGCAGTGCGATACCTGTTCCGAATGAAATGGAACACATTGAAAGTGACGAAGATTTCTTGAATAGTGAAGGAGGCGTTGTTTCACCAGTTCGTATCAGAAATCATTCGGGTTCTATGTTTAATGAAGATCAACAAAAGATTCCATTTATTACCAAAAAGATAAAAAGGGATAAGGATAACTTTGTCGCTGGTAATATAGCAGTAAAAATGAAAGCGCCAATACTGAACTTATCGTTGAATCGAGCCTTTCCAAAGAAGCTTTTTCAACCTGATGGCCACGTTGGAATTCCTGGCATGCCAGGATTTTCCCCGACGAAAGCGAAAATTCCTAAGCGTCCGTTCCTACATGACCAGAGCGGTGAGCCCCCTATGAAAAAGAAACGAGGTCGACCAAAGAAGATAACGGAAGGAATGATGCCTATGCCATCAGCAGGCGTCTCCCCTGGCAACTCCATGCAGCTACCTGAATCTTCCCTGGCTAATATTGGAAAATCATTAATGATGAATGAACAATCACTTAAGTCTAAGAAACGAATGAATATGCATGCTCCGCTAAATATGAAGATACGGGCTGAGCACATGGAGATTCAGAATTTAGCTCCAGCAATCCCTCCAATTTTGACTACCAAACCTCCCTCCATATCACCTAGCAAACTTTCTCTTCCCCCAGCCAACGCTGCATCTTTGGCAAATGCTGAACTTCTGAAACGCCTACCAGCCCAACCAGGACTGATTCCAGACATACGGACTCCACCTGCACAAGTCCGGCTTCCAAAAGAGCTACCTCCTTCGATCTCAATCACACCTGCTGTGTCTTCCCCTCAGAAAGAAATGTCAGCTTCATCATCTTCTAAAGGTTTCCCTGGTGCTTTACCTTCCAGTATGTGTTCGTCTGTGACAATAACCCGAATACATATGAACAACCAGCAAAAGCTACCAAGTCCTCACGATGACTCGGTAACACCTGGGATAGGTCCTCCTCCAGGACTGGAAGGCCCTCACAAAAGAAACAAGCTCAAAGGTGTGCCACCTCCTCCTCCCTTGCAAATACCAATGCAGGCGGAAACTGAGTCTGGTATAACAATCACTCCTATACTTATGGGAGGAATGGGACCAGCTGCGGCAAGTGGACCGAGTGGCGGGAATAAGGAACTCAGATTTGATGATCCTCTGCCTCCACCACCACCACTCCAGCAAAGGCCCCCACCTCTTCAGGAACGACCAGGCCTGAAGCATTCGTTGTTGGCAAAGCTCGACGAAGAGCTGAGCTCAGCCCCTCCGACCTCATCGTCATCCCCGTCTGGCCTATCGAAAGAACAAAGACGTAAAGATAAAGAGAAGCGTAAAGAGATGAAAAAAGAGAAGAAAAAGAAAGCAAAGGACAAAGATAAATCCAAAGACAAGTCTGAGAAGAAAAAGAAGAAGAAAGACAAGTCGGGAGAAAGTGCATCCGGTGGGGAAGTTCATGACACCGCTCCGGCGATTGTACCCAAGATTACTTTGAAGTTGGGTGGACATTCAAATACTACAACGCCCGTTGATAGTCCAAATCCTCCACAAGTATATCACGATCCACCTCATGAGCTGAAGGCACCTCCACCACTGAAGAAATTCAGTATTAAGCATTTCCAAGCTGAAGAAAAACCACCTAAGCAAAAGGTTGTTCCTCTGCCACCAATGCCTGAGGATGAAGATCTCAATCTAGCCCGTTTTGCCCCGTTAGTTACAAGGCCTCAGAAACCCCAACGGGTAGCTAAGGCACAAGCAGCCCTTGCAGTTACAGCAACAGCTATGGGGGCTGCTGTTAACCAGCAAGAGATTCCTATCTTTCCATCATCGAAGGAATCGAAAGCGGCCTTGGATAGACGGGGCAGGGGCCGTCCTCCTAAAGGTGGTGTGCCTAGTCCTGTGATACCAACCCCATCTGTTCCTCCATCAACCTCCAAAACAGTGAAGGCATCTGTTACAGCCTTGGAAACGGAAACTGTCGGGTGTATTATTGATGAACAGGTAAGAACCAGTTACAAAATGTGCATACTCTTACGCGTATATATTTTCTTTTTCTGCGTATTTACCTATTTCGACTTTCTACTATCATATGTATATTTTTTTTTGTATTAGTTACTTTCTTTCCGTCCATTCTAGGTTTTCATTTTTATTTTTTTTAAATTTTACCTTATCAGTCTTTTCAATGCGATTTTTGTTATGAAAAAGTTATTTTTCATTTTTTTCATTGTACTTTCATTTCACTAATCCTTTAATACCAGAAAGTATCTTATGATTCATCTTGAAGTTAAAGTTTTGTAATATTTATCAATTATGTTATGTGTGGGACACAAAGAGTTCCTCTGGAAATTTAACAACCAGGTCCAAATCGAGAACCCTTTTGTTGGCTGTACAGCAGAAAGCCTGTATGCTGAAAAAAGCTGTTAAAAGGAAAACTTCAAATACAAATCGACGGCTAAATAAGCGTCGTGGCAGAAAAAGAAAATAATTGTGAAAACTTGCTATGAGGTAACGATTCTGTGGTACGTGTGTCTAGGTGTTAAACAAAATATACTAGCTGTCGTACTCTCTGAAAATATCAATTCAAGTAGAGCTGTAAACATAATCATACATTTCAACTCATTTTCAATTTATCTTTGTACACATCTTCAAACTGTAATTCGCCGATATTTCTACTACTTTCATGTAATACTGCAAAGCTTTTGCCACTGAAAAATCTGTTGTCTCCGTGGCGATGACCAGACAAATTTTAGTAAAATTCCGAAAATCTTCTGGCTAACTGTATCTTCTCGCTGTGTTGCATGCGTAATAAAAAAAATGTTAATATTATGTGTCTCATCGACCGTAACTTTCGTCAACCATTGCCACCCTTTCCTGTTAGTTGTAAAAATGAATGATGCCCAAATAATTAATTTTTCTTTGTACTTGCAGGGAAACAAGGTTTGGATATGTCCAGCATGTGGTCGTCAGGACGATGGAAGCCCGATGATAGGTTGCGACCTTTGTGACGACTGGTACCATTTTGCCTGTATGGGAATCGAGCATGAACCTGCGGAAGAGGAGAAATGGTTCTGTCCACGGTGCACAAAGAAGAAAGGAGAGAAAGGGAAAAAGAAACGGAAGTGAAATCAAGGAGTGGATTCAACATCAGTTCAAATTTGTAAATATACAACTGATGGAGAATTGCGGTGAAGCCCTGGTGTTCTTATCAATTTTAACTTCTACGTTGACTTAATTTATTCAGGTTTGCAATAGTCGTGCTAGTGCTGGTTCACATAATTATTAACGATAAACTACTTACATACACGTTTGTCTCGCTTCCGGGCATTTCTTCAGAAATCGGCTTTGTTTTTATTCATGCTTTAAGTTTGTTCTCTTTTGCTGAAATTTCAAAAAGCTTGTTTACTTGAATGTAATAACTGTTAGTATTAGTAGCAGTTTAACACAAAGTAAATGATCGTCTTAAATTATGTCGAGAGAACGTTTTTTACTTATTAGTAACTTCCATTGTAATCGGTGTTTTTTATTAGATTAGTCCAAATAATATTCTCGTTAATCAAGTAAAAGGTAAAAGGAATGCTGCTGCTGAGCGTTATGTTTGTTATGTTTATTGAGGTGGATTTTTAACTAATTTTATGTGTTTAAAGCAACAGAAGTGGGGAGAATGATATGAAAAAGTGATAATAAAAATAATTTTAAAAGTTACAAATATATATTTTTTATAAATATGATGCGAATTCATACTTCATTTCCGCGGATTCCATGACCCCATTGTTTTTTTTTCTCATATTTTGCGTAACAGTCGCATTTCTTGCATGTTTCCAGAAAGAAAATGAGCTGCTTAATTGAAAATATTCCAATTTTTCTTGAGATTAGTTGAGAATTCTTTTCAATACTGCAGGCGGGCATTAAAATGTTAAAAGAAACATTTTGAAGGATGGTAGGAAAGGGTTTAGGTAGAACAAAGTCGCTACTTGACGTCGGCCTGTATTCCAACTTTCAAAGTCAACTTCCAACTTCAGAGTAACTAAATTTCAATTTTGCCACATGGCTATGTCAAACAGCACGGTTTACAGCGTGGGCACAACTGTTTTTGTCTTACATCTCACTTGATTTGCAACTGTGAACTTCAACCTGGGAAGATATTGTAATTAGAAGTCGCCATCTACAGACCCTACAGGCATGTATTTTGTAAGTTATTTTCCCTAGTTTCCTCCATGGCGTAGAAGGAAATCGTGAGTCAACGATCTTCTTAACTTCCTTCCATGCCTTGGTTACTAAATCTAATAATTACCATACCAGTTAAAACTGGCAGTAACATAGCCCTCTAACTCTAACGTTTTATACTGATAGTAAGTTTATTCATGGTTTGGTTAAGTTTTAATTAGCAAGTGAAAAGAGTAGGCCATCGAACATGCAGCCACCATTATCACCCTATAATTTGGATGATGAAATCCCAGGAGAAGAAACGCCAACTTTCATCCCTCAACCCCTTAGTAGCCGTGACAACGTGAACAGCCAACCTCCAGATCAATCGGCCACTTCCAAACCTACAGATGCAGTACTGATTAAATTTCTTTGCTGTCTCTGTCAGCAGGCTGGTTTTCAAACTGCTGAAACTGGAGCTTTATGTATTTTGAAGCAACTAACCGTTAAATACATGATAACATCGGCCAAAAAGAAGTATGCAGAACACTATGGACAAGGACAAACATTATTACCCGAGCAAACAATTGCCCCAGAGGACCTGCAAGCAACGATACCAGAAACGGAGGACGATATTCAACAATCTGATTGTTTCAGCATATCGGATCAGGATCCCAACGTTCCTGCTTCTACTGACACACCGAGGTCGGAATCCAGAATACTGGAATTGGAGCCAGATAGCTCGCCATGTTGCAGTTGTGAAGTATTTGTCAAGAAATCTAACAAGGGGTAAAACTTCAATTGAAGCAAACCAAAGTTATAAGCGTGGAATTGGGGTATTGAGAAATTCTTCTTCTTTCTACAGGTTGGCGTCAGCTGCTGACTACGAGGAAATTAATCGGATTAGACAAACGTTAATGGAAAGGGATATTCCACCAAGAAGACATAGTTCAGTGATTATTGATCGGTTCGGTTGTATGCAGGAACTTCGCCCTGGTCGCCTTCCTGACTGTAAACGTCCCAAGTCTACGTCATTCTTTGACACACCGGTTCGTCCTACCTTAAAGCAGGCCATTAGAAAGGAGAATCTTCTGCGTGAGAGACCTACTGGAGTGGGTGAGACTATTCCAGTACGGACACCCCTGATTGTTCGACTCCCTGTCAAACCCACATTGATTGCTCGTCCTGCCCTGCCAAAAATAACTTTGGTCAAAAACAATCATTTGGATAGCTGGACTATTAAACGCGTCGATTGAATTGGTTAACGTGGCTACGACTGCTTTCAGTTCACATGTGCATGTACTAGGTTTTGTTTTGGTTTGCAATTTAAAAAAAAACTCAACAATAAATGTAATATTAAAGATAAAAACAAGTCCAAGATAAACAGTTTTGAAATCATAAAGTATTGCCCATGTAATTTTTATATCAATAAATAGCATCTCTACCATGAATTAGAATGGATAGTATAGTGTAGAGGAAGATTCGTCATGGGAATGATACATAATATTAATAATTGTGAAAGATTTTCTAATGATAGCAACGTAGTAATGAGGAACATCCAACTTTTCTGTCTTGCAACCAGAAACCACAACTTAAATTGAGCATTGATAGCCGTAGAATTCAAGCTTGTACGGATGTGTTAAGAGCAAGTGCGTACGGATTAAAAGCAAGATTTAGAATCACTCACGCATGAAACTAAGATATCAACCTGTTTGTCAAGAGTTGAGCTTTGAAAGCTGTTTTCTCCTAACAACCACTTATCGTTGTACTCGCATCGGCTTCTCACCAGGTCAACTTTCCAACCCGAAGCGCGAGACTAATTAGTCTGGAGAGGAAAACAAAATGTGAGAAAAAACTCATCCCATGTACGCATCATTGCATGTGAACGCATTAACTAACATTAACACATTAGCTAACTACAAATGTTTGTCGTAATTCCCGATAACCAACAGGTTTGTTGCGAGTTTAGAAGTCGTAATGGCGATGACAGGAAGTGCAGGGTGATGCATGATGTGTTGATGACTGTGTATCACCTTCTTGTCAACAGGACATTGCATTGGTGCAAGTACAAGATGGAAAGGAATGAAGAATGAAAAGGTAACATTTGAAACTGGTGCATCCACGCATCAACGAAGTTGCGTAATTTATTACGCTGGACCGCAGAATGTCCGAGTTTGAGTTTCAAGTTCAACACGTGTGCCAATGCCAAGTTCCCTGAGCTTTCAACGCGTAACCTTGCAACGGGTTGGGTGGCTGGTGGCGCAGACGGAAATGGATTTGTACCCAAGTTTCAAAGCAACGTATGGTGGGAGCGTCAATAATTAAGGATTTTGCAGATTATCAAGATGACGAGAAAAATCGTAGGATTTTAACCCGAGTTAAACGTACCCTTTGAAACACCTTGTATCAGACTTGCTCTTGTAGTTTTAAAAAATCTAATTCAGTTTGGCTTCTTTCTTTAAGGTTCTATAAAAGCACAAGAAGCCACAATTTCCGTAGTAAGTATCTTTTTTGTCCTGGGATAGTTTGGTTTGTTTGATTCTTTCAACTGAAATTTTCGAAATTGCTGTGTAGTGTTCAAAAGTTGCTCCAGATTAGGCTGTTGTAAATTGCCGTGAAGCCAACAAGATGTTCGGTAACCAAAAACTCACTTTTTCTTTTATGGTGTGCTGATATTATCCAGTGCTATTCACAATGAAGTATCTTTTTCACATTTCACATAACAATGAAGTATTTGTTTAAAAAAAAACCTAGCACTGATTTTCAAAAAGACTATCATATAAAAATATCCAAGCAGTTTACATGCTGCAAGACATTGTCGATATATATCCATTTAGGTCACCAGGGAAAATAACTTTCACGCGATTGTATCTGGTCCGAGTGTGTCAGAACTGCCGGGAATAACAACTTCCAGCGACGCCAAATGACGCATTGCTTTGAGTAGTTAAATCAATGCAATTAGACAAGTCTCTCATATAGGAAATTTCGCAAGTTACAACATATTTTATCGCCATCGCATACACCATCGAGCACTTCAATAAGAATCGAACATCGAAACAGGAAAGGTAGGATCTAGTATCAATCGAATGTAATCTAGGGTAGGCGGTTCCTATTCTTGTGAT
>JAAXOA010002188.1:0-13786 GCA_036561885.1 Salina celebensis | reverse complement strand
AGCACCCACAGACAGACGGACGGACGGACAGACGGACAGACGGACAGACGGACAGACGGACAGACGCAGCCAGCGATCTCATTACTAGCTGAACAAAGTTCAGCTTCGTAATAAATAAACTTCGAAAACAACTGCTTTAAGTTAGCACACATAATATTTACTAATTATGACTTACGACAAAAAAAATCCATCGACCTTGAATTAGCGTGTAATATTGGAGTGTGTTGTATGTTTGTTGCATGCCACGTGTATGACTATGACAATCAAGCTAAGTTAATTAAAAAAGAGCCTGTATATCAGTTTAACAAGTGGTATGAAAAATAGTTTGTTTCGAAAATGTTTTGTGCAGCTACAAAGAAGAGGGTTTGATGGTGCAGGAACAGCCAACATAGCAAGTTGAAAGTGAAAGTTCTAAAACGATTGATAAAAGGATAGGATGGATTTGTTGACTCACAAAACGAACTGCAGTAGATACAGCAGACAGACAGAGGCAATCAGTGAGATTTTGTGATGGGAAGCAGTGATGTGAGAGAATTGCAATATGCATTTACCCCAATGAACAACATGAGCGAACACCCACCAAAATCCATTGTTTTTCATAGTTACAAGATATTATTAGTTAGTTGTCCTTAGTTACATCTACATTACTAACTACACTCGTTTTTCCACATGATTACTCAATTCATACAGTCTTGCGTCAACCAGGATGTAAAAGGAATTTTTAGTTGTCCGTCATTGATATCCTTGCGAGAATTGGGTACATATAATCTTCAGTCAGAAACGTGTCGCGGTGATGGAGTTCTTGGTTGACTTCCGAGTTCCGAGTCCGAAGCCTTGGCTGCTTCCCCACGGTCTAGTTGACCACCGCATGAGGAGGAGGAAGCCTCTTTGGCGGTTGAAGTACCACTTTTTGTATCGTTTGGAGATGGAACCTTTTTCTTCTTCTTGCTCGTAGTCTTGGAAATCGTTCTGTTCTCGAAACGCCACATATCACCGCATCTTATTGCGCCTGTAGCTTTTCTAGCTGTTTGTTTGCAACGAGCCATTTCTTGGACGTCAGCCTAAGTGTTCGAAAACATTAAATAATTACTGACAGTGTTACTGTTAGCCAATTGCTGACATTGTAATTGGGGGATAGCCTGCGAAGAGCAAAGTTACTTACACAATGTTCAGACTAGTCAAACAGATCCAACTGCTCACTAATTCGTTGCACTGGCTCCTGACGTTTCTACGGTTACTCCTCGCGCACAGTTACCCCGGATGTCCTTAGTATTCTGTAAAAATCAATTAGTCAAAGGATTTAATTTACACAATCCTCATGTTTCCGAATCGGATAGGTGTTCTCTTAATTTATGACTGCAGAAAATAATATGATTAGTTTTGCTAATTACATTTAGTTACCAACTGTCTCACGTTTTAGTCTAAGAACTGTATCAAGCAAAGCTTTTACAACATACTCAACGAAAGTAACGAGGACGGCAACAGTTCAACGCAAGTGGTGATTCGTAGAACGTTTATGTGATATTGTTCACGTCATAGATGCATGAACAAGTGGAACATGATGACAACCTCAAACGTTTCCATGCTGGCAACATACTCAGACAAAGCGAACTAACTCGATTTACCGATTTTCTAGAATTGTAAATCATGCACAATAATATAAGAATCGCAAAATACAAAAATGGAAGATCTTGCGTATAACAACGTACTGTCTGTCTATTTTGCATCGGTACGGTACTGTTCTTGTTCTTCCAATGTGGATTGTTTGAATAATCCTTGTGAATAATTTTTACTACCTGTGATTGTTGCATATATTTTTCATTAGTCTTTGTGAGTTGGGTGCAAGTACATTGAATTGGAAATTAGAATTTATTGACATTCAAACAACAGAACTTTTCGTAATAAAATGAGCGAACACAACCGAAGAAAAAACAGCAAACAGATTTTACATTGTTCTGATGCAATTCTGATGCGTATGTATTTGCTGACTAGTTAGTTTCATTTTGATTTAAAATTTATACGCGGAATACGGAAATACGCGGAATATAAGAAATGCGGACAATTTTAATATTAGAATAGTGACAGTATTTCGTAACAAAGACATGCCTCAGGTTTTAATATGATGAGACGGCCTTTGAAAAGGGCATTTTTACGATGCACCTGTTTCAACTTTTCATAAACCTCTTCAAAGAAAGTTATAATAGAAAAAAAACACTCCGGTCAAGTAGAGTTGACCCAAGTTGTCCAAGGGCTGAGTAGGGATGAGGAGGATCGCGCTCTTAGCTCACTCTTTTCCAGGATTTATGCAATAAAGTGCTGCTATTCATATTAAAATCTTTTAAAAATTGACTACCCGGAGACTTTTATCGATCTTTTACAATCTATGCTAACAGGAAAAAGAAGCACCATCTGGATTCGGTTTCGTGTTATTTTTCACATCTGGTGTCATCCTCGATTTCCGATAACGAGTTTCTTGCGTCAAAAGTACGATAGCTCAAGGATTAAATTGTTATGGATATGAGCAAGACTCGTATTAAGGTCATAAAGTCATCATAAAATGTGAAAAATGTCTACCCATCCTCTTACCCATGCTCACCCTTGAAACGTCTACAGGTAGTGGTAATAATTGGATAAGAGGGAAAGCGAGAAGAAGCAGACTTCCTGAGCATTATCTCTTTTTGCGAGTACGCTTCATAAAACATAAATGTTCTGCTGATCTATTCATAGTAAAAGCCGGAAGATAACTGCGAACCATAATCTTTTATAGTATCCTGATCCACATTTTGCAAACTCAGGCAAAAAACATACTTGTGTTATTGTCGATCCACAATGTTTCCTATCTCCTGCTCTGCATAGCGTTTTAATTTATATTGCGAGATTTGCACCTCAATTGACCAATCAATTCGGAGGAAACATGATAGGGAGGCGTAAAGTAAAAAAGGGAAAGCTGTATGTACTTCACCTATTTTTAGTAACTACAAAATCATATCGTTTAATCTTTGGGGCAAAGTGAAGCATACTGAAAAAGAGAGATAAATTGAACCAGCAACGTAACGTTCCAAAGTCTCATTTTTGATACAATGAGAATCTCTCCCCAAGAAAGATCTTATCCTGAAAAGACATTCTATCCAATATCTTCTTCGTACTTGGTTCATGTTTCCTCTTCTAAACTCAATTTTCTTTGAAACCTTTCCTTTCAAAAATACAACCTCTTCAACTCGATGGGAGAAAGCAGTCTGTACTGTCTGTTTTGATGGAAGCTTTTCTCCAAAACGCTTACGTCACATGTGAAAAAATATCAAATATTAATAACAGATTGAATATATGATTACAATCTGCTCAGCATCACATTGCGTATCGCCTATAGGTATCAATTCGTAATTTGGACAGGTCCTTTGTCATTTGTATTTTTTTTTTTTAACTTTTTTTCATCTACATTTTTCACTTTTTTGCACTTCACGATTGGGCTATGAGTGTTTATACTGTTTATATACGAAATCACAAACAAGAATAACTGTACATTTTTTGTCCAGAAACATAACACATAAAGAAATGTGTTGACTGATTTAGGTTACATGAGGTTGTGTTCAAAATACTGATACATTTTCATATATAGTCAACTTCACATAAGAAAAATGTAATTGTGGAAGGAGCATCCGCTCATCTTTTGTGTTATCCGAGATACGTAGGTACTTTATACGGTGGGTATATTGTTGTCTCTGGACTTGGAAGAGATTGCTTGGAGGAGGGCGGGTATAAAAAAGATGTTGTTGATGTCGTCGTTGTTAATATTGTATAGCGAAAAAGATAATAATGGTCATATATCTTATCTGTCTTTTGTCAGGTATTGTTCATATTGTGTTGCAGCAGTTGTGATGATAATGGCTTGTATGAGTATTTATGCAAGCAATGATCATGTAGCAAAATGTGAACGAACGCAAAACTTTTTTTGTACTAGAATATGCAGAGTAGAAGCAACATGAGATGTTTAGTAGAAAATAATGGCTTTCTACTTTATTGTCGTTGTCCCCATTTTGCATTGCTAACGTTTCCCTTTTCTCATTCCACTGGGGAAATAGGTACACAAAACTAGCTTTCTCCTTCCTTTTCTTTCTTGGTAGCAGCGTGTTCTTCGTTACCAAACAAAGAGAGTCTGAGGGAGAGAGGGACATGGACCATATTTATTCTGTTATTTATTCATAGAACACATTTTAACTCACTTAGATGCCCATTCACTGAGTATTCTTCTCATCATTACAGTTTCCCTGGTGCCATTCTTATCGTTTCTCTTCNTGAGTATTCTTCTCATCATTACAGTTTCCCTGGTGCCATTCTTATCGTTTCTCTTCGAAATATGGATTCAACGAGGTTGTTCTCATAATTCTCATTGTTACTATCGTCATATTACAATTGGTGAATGAATTTCTGCGTTTTGTTGGAGAGATTTTTTTTAGAAAATCACACGTATCGAGGAACAAGGGCAAGTTTCTGATGGACCAGTTACTATGTATGTTACTTTCAAACAAAACTATGAACCGCCGTCTGTAATTCTTAACCGAGTGTTTGGCATGGGTAAATATGAAACTACTTAGAATTCCTGCCTATGCACGTTAACTGAATATGCGTACGATATACGATATATGCACGAACGAATATGCGTCAATTTCAAATACGATTTACATAATGTTTCAAAAGTAACGATTCAAAATTTAAGAATTTGCAAAAAATACCGATTTATTGAATGAATTTCAAATAAAATGAAATAATTCATAAGGAGGTATTGTTGTAATCGTCATCTATTTTCATTTTCATGCATTGTTTGTCCATATGAGTAGAATTTTTGAATCATATCTAGGTTCAGACTAGGAGCCACCATCGATCGTGCTGTGTCGACATGTCGCTGAGCCACGGTGTCAGCGTGTAAAGACTCGGTAAGCGCAGCCATAGCAGCCTAAAATTAAACAATTATTTATTTAAACCATTCGCCATATTATCATTCCCGTCGGTACAAAGAAGTTTTGTTAGTCACCTCTTTGCACAAGTTGACTATATCTGCTCCGCTGAAAAATTCAGTCTTTTCGGCCAAATCATCAAAATTTATAGAGCTTTGGAAAGGGGTTGATTTCGCACACCATAGTAACAACTCCTTCCTTCCTTGCTTATCCAGTGGTGGGACCGGTATTAGTTTATCAAATCGTCCTGGTCGTAGCAATGCAGGATCTATAAGGTCAGGTCTGTTGGTTGCTGCTACGACAAGGACAATGGGACCCAAGCTTTTTGACATAATTTCCTATTGGGTCGTAGGTATTAGGTATTAGCTATTATGTATCATTTCCATTACGATATTACGAACATCATAAAACAACTGTATAAAATTGTTTCCTTACGGTTTCTTTCTTTTTGTGGCTAGCATTAGTTGAGTGATGAGTACGTGCAGTACCCACTCCATCCATTTCCGTCAGCAACATACTCAAAATGGACTCATTTGTTCCCGTCTGTTTCTTCTCAGAACTTTGTCGATTTCCCACGATCGCCTCTGTAAAACAGCAGTTGTATATTATTTTACGAGGAATGCATTTATAAAAAAACTAATTAGGAAAATAGGTCCAATTGATTTCTGTCCAGTTTTTACCTAACTCGTCAATAAACAGAATTGAAGGGGAAGCCATGCGAGCTCGGTGGAACAAGTGGGCCACAATTTTTTCACTGTCCCCCACACCAGACGAGAAGAGCTCGGCAGCTGAGACAGAGAGAAAATTAGTTTGATGAGTAGCAGCAACCGCACGGACCAGCGTGGTTTTGCAATTTCCAGGGGGACCATACAGAAGAATTCCTTTACAAGAAAAAGAAAACTATTCAAGAAACATAAAAACGGTCACGCTCCACTGGCTTCATTCCATTATACCTTTTGGAGGTAATATACCCATCCTCAGAAACGCTTCAGGATGTTTCAGTGGCCAGAGGACTGCCTTAATTAAGTCTTGTTTGACAGAATGCAACCCTGCTATATGATCGAGTGAGATAGCCCGTTGAATATCAACAACTCCCAAGGCGCCCTCAAGAACTGATGGGACAACTCGCTGCACTCCGTATTTCATTTGGTCATTCGTCACCACTGCATCAGGATCTCCGTTAGCTTCTTCCTATTAAAAACGAAGAATGCTAATTTGTAGCCATAGCGTTTCTTTTTTTCCTTACTAATAAGATGAACATGACGTGAGTTTATTGACATGTACCTGGCACTTAAACATGGCTAGACGTAGTACTTTCAACAGGTCTTGTGCGACATATCCTGGCGTTTGAGACGCAATGTCTCTAAAGTCAATATTACGGAAAGCTGGGGTATCGCGTGACAGCTGACAGAGAATTGCCAATCTATCAGATTCCTGAGGTGGGCTGATAATAATCTAAAAGGAATACGTTAACTGATTTATAAACTAATTATTCACACGCTATTATCCATTTAGAATCCTACCTCCTTCTCCAGCCTCCCAGCCCTCCGGAGTTGATGCGGGACAAGGTACGTTTTATCTGTTGTTGCCACAACAGTTAACGGGATTCCAGGCGGGATGGAGTCAAAAAGTTGGCATAAATGATGCAGAACTCGAGCAGTGTTGTTGTTTTTGACACCCACTGTTGAGCCCAAGTTTAGACTAGTTTGCTTCTGGAATAGCAAATGAATCCGGGGAAAGAACAACACAGTTTGGTATCTTGAGGCTGTCGCCAAGGCTGTGTGGAACATGGTTGTAAGTTGAGTACAAATTCTGGAAGAAGCTTCCTTCACTCCAAATGAAGGATTAAAGGATAACAAGTGCGCCCCGAGTTTTCTTGCTGTTTCACGCACGACCACGACTTTTCCACAACCGGATGGACCGGAAATTAGTAGCCCATGCGAGAATTCCGTGAAAAGTCCAGTGACACTAAATGTCCTGCGAGTGACAGGAATCTCTCCGGTTTCTGCTTGTCTTCCACTTCTTCCACCACTTGTTTTAATCATCCCTGCTAGAGTACACGCTGCGTGCTCTAATCCGTACAAATGAGCACCATTTCTTGCCTCCTTCACAGCTTTATCCATTTCCACTAGCCGCTCGTAATGGCTGATGTGGTGCACTTTGGAAATTATAATCTCAGTTTTGCCTGAAACTTTTCCGATGTCCCAGTTCACGTTTGTCTTGTTTTTCTTTGAGATAATTGTGCACTCCTCTACAAAAATGAACCGAACTTCTGGCGAAAAATAAGTTTGGAAAGACGCTAACTGACAATCTCTCAAATCTACCAGGGTATTTTTCCCTACGTGGATCTCATACGTTTGAAAAATTAAACGAATTTTCTCTTCCAAACGTTTCCAATTGGATTCACTGTCTTTTGATTTTTCATTCCAGTTTTTCCAGCTCCCCTCCTGGTTTCTATCCAGCTCGGAGACACATACCACCGTCAATCTCATCATTTTAATTGCACCTGACTTGAGTATCTCAACGTCTTTTGATGTGCAGGCAAGTACATCATCACATTTCATGGTTGATGGAACCCTTTGGAAGAGTCCTCCTGCGGTGATGGTTTCACTCCCATTTTCAGTTCTATCAAAGTCATCAACCTGAAGAATATGGTGGGCTAAGTTGACTTCTTTTGAGTCACTGCTTTCCAAAGAAGTTTGCTCATTTTCAAAGTTGAGAAGCTGCTGCACCCGAAAATCACATGGAATGATGGAGGAGTCATCTGGAGATCCTGAAAGAGATCTTCGGAATATTATCCGTCTGGAAGCTACACGTACTCCTATGTGGAGTAGTTGTGCTGGAGAGGGGGCTTCTGTAGTCTGGCATTTTTCCTCAAATTCGCTCGTTTGACTTAATATTTCCTTTAACAGACTTTCACAAACATATCCTAACTGAAAATTGGAAATATCCGGAAGTAATCGTAACAACTTCATTTTAACTGAAACTAAAACATACTATGGCTTCATGTAAACATTTTTCAAACACTTATCCTTGAACTCCTTGCAATTACTACTAGGCCACTTTGAGTTTATTAAGCCAATTGCGAGTTAACTTAAGTGACGACCTCAATTCCTGAGCCTTACTTCCCAAGGGTAATGCACAGATTTGTTTCCACTGGCAACGGGTCCTTTAGATTAGCGGAATCCAAAGAACCTCAGCTTCCAAATTTACCAGATACTATAATGCACACGTGCTTTTACGGCAAAGCAATCCGTACAAGCATTTTTGTTTGTTTTTATGAACAGGTGACGTTCAGCTCCGCGCTTTGCTGCGCGTAAACACAGGGTATTTAGGGAACGGTGTTTGAGTATGGAAGTGACAATGCTAGCATTTTTAAAATTCTGAACATTGAAATTTGGAAATGTAGTTGGTGATTTTCATTGTAATGCAATATATGCCATATGCCATAATTATTGTAACTGTTGATAAAAATTGCCACACATCTATGCAATCTAAGATGCCTTAAATGAAACCAATAAAATCGGAAAAACCTCTAGCGAAGAATGTGTGGAGGAGAGGAATTAGAGCTGCAATTAAAGACCATCATTATATTGTTTGTCGGGTTTATTTTATATTGCTCAATTTCCGATTTAAATTGTCTGTTAGTGGTTAAACATAGGACGTGTTTATGAACATAAAATTACATTTAATTTGAACATTTACAATAACAAAAGCGTACAGACAGCTCACTGAGCTCAGAATTCATCATTAGCAGTTATTGATAAATTCCTTGGCCAAGGTTAAAAATGTTATGAAATATCTCGCAAACTGTTCCGATTTCGGAATTTCACCATAATGTTAATTGTATAAAATCACACTATTACTAAGTAATAACCAACCATACTACATACTACGTTTGGTGCTTAAGCAAATTATTACGAAGCTGAACTTTGTTCAGCAAGTCATGAGATCGATGGCTTTGTCTGTCCGTCTGTCTGTCTGTCCGTCTGTCCGTCTGTCCGTCTGTCCGTCTGTCCGTCTGTCCGTACGCGCTCTGCAGGCCATACCGTTTGACCGATTTCAACCAAATTTGGAAGGTTTATGACCATACTTTATAACTGATTTAAAACTGTTATATGTATTCTCAGCTTCGTATTTATCAGCTTTAAAGCTTTTATTACTGTAAATGTTCAAAACTTATTTTATACAAATGTGAAGGTTAAAGTATCTTTAAGGCAATCATAACAACAACATGAACACGAACGATTTTGTATTCTTAACTTGTAAGGAGATATTGTATTAATTATAGGATTCTCAAATTTTAAAGTAAATACGACTCATTCATTAGTATGTAGTAAGCAGGCCTCACAGTTTTAATTAAACAGAAACGCTTAACGCACTGCTAATTAAATTGTTTTTTGCACTAACAGAGATCATGTATCGATTTTAACGATCGAAAGTGAAAACGTAGCATGCTCTACGGGAACACAAAGAGCTCGTCAATTTGAGCTCATCTTATCGAGATTAGGCTTATCTAAAATGTCTTAAAACTACAACCTTTTTTTATTGAGACCAGCATCGACATGTTGCATATATTACAGACCTGCAAAAATGCACGCAACAGTAAATTGCATCCGCTAAAGCATAGATTCATAAAAGTTTTCACTGAAGTTTATCAAGTTTTGTTATTAATCATGCGTATGTTCATGCACAAATCAAGAACACATTTTTTAGGTCAAAGTTGACTGAATTCGCACCAACCTTTCTCCTCAGAGCCCTTAAAAGTGGCAATCAGCCACCCCTTTCTGTGCCGCTTGGGGAATGTAAACCTCGCGTTTATTTCACCGTTTTTACGAGCCCGTTGCAATTTACAACCAACCCTGCATAAGAAAGTTATCAATCTACCATTTTGTCTCTCATGTAGCTAAGTACGTATGTGACTTTAGGACAAGTTTCATTTTACGTGTAGGTTTTTGATGATTTTCGATACTTTTTGGCAAGATGCATAAAGCTAAGACCAAAGAAGCCTACGTCACTGTCTGTATAGTTAACCAGTTACGCCAGTTTTCTGAAATATGATTTTTCCTGGTTCGCCTCTTTGTAACTTTTTTTCTCGAACATTCTACAGTTCGTCCACATGCTCCTCTAGAAGACCTAGATAAAGATGCACAATGCACACTGTATCATGTTTGAATGGACTAAAAACCAGAATTCTGCTGAGTCCGCGTTTCGATTCCTTGCAGCAGTCCCTTGGCTCTAAATTGGTCACCAATAGGCAGCATCAGGAGTGTAATTTAATTTTAAAGCCATGAAGCAAAAAAAGCCCTTGCATTGTTTTCTTTCAACCTACATACTCGTCCTCTTCAAACTCCTTAAAAATGTATAGATTACAAAAAGGCAAATCAAACAGAAACACATAACTTTGAGGTAGATTTTTGTACGGAAATAATCAAGGCCTCGCCAATTCCTGTATTTAAATTTCTCTTTTTTCAATGTCACCACTATTCAATTGTATTAAAATTTTGTCATTGAATGCGTATTTAGAGAATTTAATCCATTGCAATGTTTATTTTAACATTTTCATGTGGTACTTAGAATCGGTGTCGCGGAAATAATAGGTTATTGGAACGTTTTTATGCGTGACGGTATGACTCATGGCTGTGACAAAAAAAAGGAATAAAACAACAGCTTAACAAGTTGAAATTTGAGCTTTTTCCTGTGTAAAACTTTTCCTTAATTTGGCAACAACCACAAAAATACCTGAAATAATTGCAGAAAATTCATCCTCCAATTTTTACTCTCTGTGGGGAAGTAACATCTTCATATTTTTAATGACAAGCATCTCTAGTTGAGCAACTTCTTCTGATGTGCTTTACCTGTCAACGTCAACATTAATTTTTTGACCATGCATCTAGCTGTTGAACTTTTAACGCAGAGCTTAATGAACTCAGATTGTGTACCTTGAGCTCTCAGCGTAAATCTTGTGACTAAATTATTAAGCTTAAGCTACTTTATCAGCTTTACGTTATAAATCACACAAAAAATGTTAGGGCGAAAAATTAATATCTGTATGCCAGCAAAGCGCTCATAGCCAAAATATTATGAAGATCAATGCTAAAATCCTTCCTGAAGCTCAAAAGTAGTTTATTGTCCATGCTTAGTTTATTACCGCAAACAAAAAATATTCTCCAGAAATTTGGTACACGTGATTCATGCAAAAAACCAACTCGCTCCTGTTTGACTCTTTGTGCTCTGAAATATTTTTGCGACTATTTTGGCAAGATGCACTACCTGAAGGTCCATTATGCATCAATACACTTATTTCCTAGGAGATTGTTTCGAGTGTTGGTGTAGTACGTGAGAACTCACAGATTGTACAGTTTTATGACGGAAGTCTAAAACAACAGGATAATTTAGTTCTCCTGTTTTTTCCTTTGTATATAATCATTGGCGCAGACATGTAATGGGATGTGTTGTGGCCGACACCAGCTTCATTTTCAGACCAACGTACAAAAAAGCTATCGAAATATCTTGTCATAATACGGAACGTCGCTTGCCAATCCAGAGCTGTAAGTTGTTTGCCACGTAGGGTAACTACAGTCTACTTACACTAACCACACAGATCATCATCATCTAATATTTTTCGTTGAAAATTTTTTGGTCTAATCTCAACCAGATTTAATGCTCAATTCCAGCGTATTGCGAGGAGGTATCGCTGAATTTTCCATAACTTATTTTACTTTTAGTGGTTTCAATTGATTGTTGTGATGCACGAAGGACAACCACAAAGACGTTGGCTACACCAATACAGTTGCAACAACCTGTATGATAAATGTTTGAGAATTTACATATGCGTACTGTCTTCCTCCCTAAAAACAGCTAAAAGTATACACATACCGAGTCAAGGTTAACGACAACTTTAGCAGTAGCACTAGCAGCGGACGAAGATCCAATCACCCTCCCAAAGCATGACAATTAAGTATTCTAACTAGCGGTCGGTGAATATCTTTGCGAAACCGAAATGGCGGAATCATAAGACTGCGAGGGTGCAAAAAAAATATACATACGTGTTGCGAACATGGACCACCAGTAGCGGGTACTTGTTCTAAAGGTGCAAAGGTATCATGTTCGTAGTAACTCTTATATGTAGCTTCATGTCCAGACCTTTTTCCATAAATTGTATGATTACAAAACAAAGGAAGACTTTTTTTTATGCTGCGACTGTTTTCGCAAAAAAGCTACACGTGTTAAAACTGAGTAAGAGCCTTGTTTGACAAGAAATTAGGCATTTTTGCTGCTTCGGCAAACCCACATTTTCAAGAAATGTTTGTTGTCTAACTTGTTACCAAGAATCAGCGAGTTTTAAAATATAAAATAAAAATGCCCAACATGTATTGATGATTCATGCATTTGCCATGGAATCATAATCATAAACGTCACTTCTGGTCTGAAGAATTGAAACAGGTAAATAGTCTTCAGTTGTTCTAGACATCAGAAGAAGGTTCATAACATGGTTGTCAACCTTACGTTTAGCTGTATCATTTAGTTTTATGATATTGCCAATCTAAAATCTTGTTGGGGTTTAAAGAAACAGCTCTTATCTAATTTAGCATACTAGATTTGCCAATAACAGACCTCTGTGCTTAGGATTTCCTATGATAAACTCCGCTAATGTTGTGATTTCGTAATAATATTGAAGCTGAAAAGGTTTTATCTTATCTTAGTACCCGAAAAAATGTTATACTCGGTAACAGGATTTTTAACAATGCAGATGAAGACTCAAGTTCATGATCTATGACAACACACGTCATAGCCGTCACACTGTCGGGTACTTTCTATAAATGCGTGTTAGGATGCGATTGGTTTTTGGGATTCGTTTCTTCTAATTTTATAATCTACACCGACAACAAAAAAAGTCAATCGCATGCATTAAAGATTTTGTTTTGAAAGTGGATTTCCCAATAAAACTTGAATATGACGAAAGTTCCAGAATTTTGTTTTCCTGTTTGCATGTAACAAGCAAGCTCTCTGATCGTAAACATAATGCAATTCCATGAGAAGGGTTGTTTTGCTATTTGATAATAATTTACTCGATATTGAATAATGCTACCTAATTAACTTTTAGAAACATGACACACGAGCAGGTTGTTCTAGAGCTGTTTCATAACATTGAACACGCCAAATTAAAAATTTCCATAGAAAGGTCCATTGAAATTGGATTCGTTTCAGTCTAGGAATGGTCAATTAATGCACGAAATATGAACTGACGTGTTTACTATTGCAATTTTTACATAAAAATAATGTTCATTCATTCCTAAAATCACTCCCTGTGGTCTTGTAGTGAACTTAGTCTTAATTAAAGGTGTTCATGCAAATGAAACCGAAAAAATCCGACATTTGCAGTGTGCAAACAGGAGCAAAAAGGGTTTGTTTTTTGTTATTTCAAAAGACGTCATTGGAGTCGTCTTCACCTGTTTCATAACCAGTTGTTGTTTATTCTCGACTGGCCCTACAATTGGATAAATCCGATACTATCTCATTGCCCAAAAAAATACATCTACTGGTTTTGATTTGTATGACGTTATCGATCCGAGTTTTGTTGTTACTCAAAAGTGTTTTGGTCACAATAAAACATAGTCATAAAATCCGGTTCCTTTACATTGCTAGATTTTATGACAATTTAGCGCAACGCATATTTACTAAATTTTCTATGACAGTTAACTCCGAATAGGTGAATATGGCCGTTGTCATATAACTCGGCTATCCTTGACGTACTCGTCCACTTCATTTTATGAAGTAGCATTTAATCAATATATAATTATGTTATCATGATAACCATCACAGACTATCTA
>JAAXOA010002187.1:0-13789 GCA_036561885.1 Salina celebensis | reverse complement strand
GATATGAAAATATGAAATGCTATGACTTGTCAGGCAAATTACACAATTGTTTGCGTGACATGAAGGAAGGGATCATGTATCAAGAGTTTGATTTGTGGTTTCGATAAAATTAGCTCCAATGTAAAATACCCGGGTTTTTGCGTTTATTTCAGAGGAACGAGAAAGCCTGGAACATAATAACAGCATAGACACATCCCTATTAGGCCAAAAATACTTACAAGAGCACCCCATGATGTGGCAGTATTTCGACCAACAACAGCAGGAATCGTCATCAACTTCAACTCAACAACAAACCTACAAACTAATGGGAGGACAAGATGTCGTTCCAGAAACAATTCCAAGTTACCCAGCCTCGGCCATGATGCCTGGTGCCGTTTCATCCGGAAACGTTTATGGCTACCCTTTGGGAGTTGCATCTAACATCTACGATTTATCATCCCAGCCTGAAATGACAGAGGAAATGAAGTATCCAATCTATCATAATGTTAGAAAACATGGTAATTACGTAGGGAATGTTGTTGTCGGCCCAGACACGCTTGTTGTCGGTGGACGGGAAAGTGTTGACGGAAGTCTTCCTCCAATCGGCCCCGTTTCTGATACAGAAGTTCCTCTTGGAATGAGTAATGGAAATGGCGATAGCCTCAGTGGAAACCTTAACATTAACCTTAACCGCCGCCAGTACCAAGGGATTCCACAGCATCACAGGAACCACCACAATGGCAGCCCGTTATCATCTCCCGACGGTGTTTTACTAACGAGACCGGGTAACTCTCAGGCTATTACGGATGGAATACCTTTGGAATCGCCTAATGTTCAACAAAATACTGAAGCATGGGCGAAATACTACGGGGAACGTGTGGGAAGCAGGAATATCGCTGATGAGGCTAAGTACCCGGCCAGTGACCCTTATGAAAAACGCAGTGGTGGTGGTCCTGGAAGAATGATAAATCGTGGTACAACATTCACTGCAGGTCATGAAAATCGACAAACTGTAGCTGGGCCTCAGTTGGGGTATCCTGAGAATACCTACATGGAAGCTGTTGGAGACAGCAGGAGAGACTCTGGAAGCCATAGATTGAATGATATCGATAGTTCCAGTCTGCTAGCACGTGAACGACATTTAATGGAGAAAGAAGTAGAACAGCAGCAAGAATATAGGCAACGTCAGGAAGAAATGCGAAGTGAAAATGACATTTGGAGGGGACAGACAGATGGCTATTACGAAAACAATTTAGGCACGGGAAACAATCGTTTCCTCAGCGGACGAAGAAAACGTCACATTGGCCCGCATGATGGAGGCATTCAGAGGCTTATATCAACAGGTATGTTGACAATTTCAATTTAAAACTTTTTACTTTCTCCAGCTTTCGTTCAAGACTGAGAAAGAAAGCAGGGATCTATTGTATTCAGTTTCATACTATACAGCTTTGTCATTCTTTTCTATTACATTTTAATTATTGAAAAAGTCATTCCTTTTGTGACTTCTTACAATATACAGCTTTCTTTCTTGGAAAAACATAAACTACACTGCTCCTTGCTTTCAACTTGTCCTGAAAACAAACAGGCTTTTAAGAAAAAAACCTTGTCAGATACACAAACTGCGACTCGCTTTTCTTTTTCTGGCTTTTAAGAAAAAACCTTGTCAGATACACAAACTGCGACTCGCTTTTCTTTTTCTTGAAACAAGGTCATGATTTTTCGTTTCTTGGGCTGAACTAACTTCGTATCTCAAATGATTTTTACTTTCTCTTAAAGGAACTCTCGCAAAATCACTAAATGGAACCACAAACTCCATTGACTTGGTTTTCGCAACGTACTGGTTTTATCCTGCCAAGACACAAATCATCTCGGCTAAAAGTAAAGAGTGCATTGAAGAAAAAATGTCTTTGGAAAAGCAGCGATTCGAAGAGACAAGTAAGTGGCAGTCCTCTTTACAAAACCTATCGCTTTCTCTATCTAAAATACTGCAAAATCCTCTTAAGCTTTCTACCAATTTTGTTTACTGCTTACGTTGTTTTGCGTCAATACAGCCACCTTTCAGGCTGTCAAATATTTTTAAGTGATCAATAATGCACCGGGCGATTCTTACTGAAGATTTTAAAATTGCGAATATCCGCTAAAAGTGAAAGCAGAGAAAGCCGCTTTAAAACAGTTTACGTTATTACAAGCTCCCTTCCTGTCACTGTGTACATCGCTTGATATTTCTTTAGTTGCCTGCACTTCGGGGTCGTCAATGAAGTACGTCACGGGGTTTGAAACAATGGTTATTTGTGAACGGTCCGAAAAAAAACCCCGCGGTGCTGGAGTGAGTATCAATCACCCGCCGAACTTGCTCCCGCACCCCCAATTTTTGGTCCGTTCACACATAACCGGCCTTTCAATCCACGACTTTATGTCCAAGTACTTTATGGAACCCTCCTTTTTGGATTTGACCCCGAAAAAGAGAAAGTTTTTGACATTTTCTGTGCAAAATGAATCTTAAAGATATTGTTTATAGAAAGTTCATTCCATATCCAGGAAGAAGCAGCATGTCTTGACATTTTCTCCTGTAGGAGTAATACTTTTTTTTTGCAAATAACCTCCACATTTGCGTTATCACTTTTAAGTGTCTATTTTTCCCTTCGAAAATATTCATCTAAAATGATTTGCAGCACTTTTCCGAAACAGTCGTACACATAATATTAAGAAAAATACTCGGACGTATAAATCGAGAACCATGTAAAGTTGGACATTGGAACGAGAACGCCGATGGTATCAGATTTTTATTGTATGTAGCAAAAAAACATCTCATAAAATTGCCAATGCAGTGTGGGAGTTGTTGATGAAAGGAAAAAAAAGTTTCATATAACACGTCGTTTTTATCTTGGTAATCTTTCTCCTTCCCGGTGAAAGTTTTTGCTTTTTGCGTCCCCGTTTCTCATTTCACCAGCACACGTTCAATCATCTCGACATCCATTGGGTATATAGAGAAGTCCCAGAGAAAGCATAAATTCTCTATACATTGTGTCTACAAAAGAGACAGTAGTTTTCACAGTGTAATTTTACTCCTACAACAAAATCATAACCGTTGGCGGCTGATTTTGCGTTATGAAAATGATGGTCCATGGGAAAAGTAGAAAATAAGAAATGATGATAACAGAACTTCCTCTTTTTCTTTAAAGTTTATGAGTTGGTGGCATGCAATAAAGAATGTTTTCTTACTGTGCGTATATATTATGCATATATCTTTAAGAGGTTGCGTCAGTTAGGCACATGTTGTTTACGACAGCAGAGTTTCCTGTGGGGTACATAAAAACCCCCAAAGAAAAGAAAGAAAGTTTGGTGGAGTAAACAATACTTTTATCAGAATGCCCCAGATTTAGGACCCCATAAAGTATCCAGTTGTATGAAGATGTTACTCATCAAACCTAATACAATGAAAGTTGGTCATTGACGGAGAACTTTCTCTGGTTTAGTTTGACGAGAGAAAGCAGAGAAAATAATTATTGATGTGCTACATTGATAGGGATATGTTTGCAGCATGGATTTGTTTGAGCGCGTCAACATCAACAGTCTAAGAATATTCCTAAATATTTGTTTTCGGGAGCTTTTGAGTTTATTCGGAGATTTTGCAATTGCAAATAATAAAAAAAATAAACACTTATAGTGACGAAGCTGTGATTGAACGTGTTGTCGTCAACGGTTAAAGTGATGGAAGAAAGCACTTATCAGCAAGGCTCAATGCGATATTCAGAGTTTTAAAACGAAAATGAATTATTGTTTTCAAGTCAAGCTTTCCAGTGCCATGACCCATATCAAGGCCAATGTTCTTGATCCCTGACCCGGGCTGCCGTATCACGAACTGCGTTTCACATTTCTGCATAACAGTACTTCCTCTTTTACTATGTCCTGGTTTAAAATCTGACCCTGTCCAACAGGAATGATATATCCACCCGAAACTTGCACTTCTGGAGTCTATTCTTAAGCGTTTTCCAAGGAAACGTCTTGCGGTACATTAAACTCCAGCTTAGAAAGTGAGGACCTGTCAGGCACCTTCAAATTTGAAATAATCACCTGAAAATCAACACGGATCTTTCCCTTGATCCAAGTCATATCGCTCTAGCAAAATTGGTTAAAATCGATTAACGCTTATGGCCTGTATAGCGCACGTCTGAACAGACAAACAGACAAAGCGATCGATCTCATGACTTGCTGAACAAAGTTCAGCTTCGCAATAATTATGAGCTCTACAATTGATTTTTTTAGTCGTGCCAAAAGGACATGAAAAGAGAAAATAATACATTTAATATATTTTAGTAATTTTATGAACACTGCCACACGTTTTATTGCTTCTAGTGACAATAAAACCAGTGAAAAAACAGTTTGTTCGTCTGAAGGAAGCCATTTTCATCGAGCCAAAGTTATAACCAAAAACTGCACACTGGAACAACAAAGTTTCATAAATATTTTCATTTTCCTGTGAAAAACAACGTCATCGGAAGACTATAAAGCACTAAAGCTCATATTGAAAATTATGATTGTTTTTCTTTCGGGTTTTGTTTGGTTGAAAACAAAAAAATAAAAGATCCCAAGGCTATTCTTGCCAGCTTTTGTCATTGTCAGTATTCATTTAGAATTTTACTCTAGCTTTTGTCCTTTAAACTGGCAAATAAATAACCCGCTTTAAAGAGATATTCAGTCATGAAACTTTATCGTTCCCCGTTTTTTTACATCATTTGAGCAGTCAACCGACAATAAAAAACGCATCCCTGTGCTTTTTATGAAGTCTCCTTTTCCGCTCTGATAGACAACTTTGTTTGCGAGTGGATAATAACCACCAGTTTCAATGATTTCCACAAAAAAGATGAAAAAATATCAGTTATTTTCTCAGTTGGCCTTGATGAAAGTCTGTGAAACGCGAAGTGTGATCTGGCTAATAGAAAAAGTGGTAATCTACAATGAAGTGTTGGAGGCAGAGAGCCGCCGCCAGGGATTATGCCTAAAGTACGTTACGTTTATCGTTAAACGTATCCGGCTTGCTGCTGGTGGGCCGTTGGGTCTCCAGCAGCAGCTGCTTGGCAACAGGCCTTCGTAAGCCACGTATTCCGGTGCGCGGCGGTTAGTGCAAAAGACGGGCATAGTCACAGCACCGGCCTACCGGATGGATTAGACAGGTCACACGCGAATCCGTTATGAAGGCGTTTGACTGTATATAGAATTTAATTAAAACTGCAGTAACGACAATGCGCTTATTACCAATACGCAAATGTCCATTTTAACTTTCACGTTTATTTGACAAAATTGTAATAGGAAATTTTGCGACTTTTCCCCTATGCGCTAACAGCTAAAACTGTTCCAGAACAATGACTTCACATAACGTACTTTATTCACAATCTCCTAATGCAACAACCATCTATGACGCCAGATTTCTTCGGAGACCTTGATACTGCCATTATTTTTTCCGGGCAAAACTGGATCCTGCAGTTGGATTAGGATTCTCAATAGCTTATGAATATTCTAATGCGGTGTACGATTAATGATGGAAAAGTTTGGAATGTGTTATGCTTTCACTTTATCATTGACGGGAACTGACGTTTACAAATAGACAAGCATAAAAACAACGAAGAGTGTGCGGGGGTAGAAGAGAAAGGTAAAGTTTTGTGGTATGTTATCCATGCAGTATCCAGTTTTTTCTCTTTCTCAATGAATTCGGTGTTGCCTAAAGCAAAGTATTGTGAAAAGGAATCTTTTAGCGCAGTCGGACAGAAGCCAGACATTTTTCACAGGATCCATACTTTATCAAAGTCTGTAGATAATTTTCATTAACTGAGTGGGGAAAGTTGTTGGTGAAATTGCATCCATTTTCAGCTAGTGTCATAGTCATATTAGCTTGAGAGTCACGTTTTTACACGTGTGTTAATATCTAGAGACTAGAGTATATCAAAGTAAAATGGGAAAGAGGATATTATGAAGGTAGTGCATATTTCTAATTAGTTTTCATTTAATCCCTGTCCATGAATCCATTACAGTTGGAGAGGTATCCATTATCTTTGTCATTTTAAGAGCTAGTTCATTTACATTTTTCGAGAAAAGCTACTCTAGCGGCAAGGGAGAGTGCATAAAGCACATCACGGGAATTATGTTTTGATTATTGTGTGGGTCACTCATAAAATAAGGTTGAGACAGCGGTCTTTGCCCGTATGGCCCTTGACCAGACCACACAGTCTTCGGTGCTGAGTCCCGTTATTGTCTCATGGTAAGGTGTCTCCCTGTTTTAAATTTTAAAACCTGGCCGTAGGCTTCTTCCTTTGGCCTTGGGGTGAACGTCTTTATCTTTACATTCTTTAAGTAATGTCGAATTCCAGCAATCAAGTTCTGTCACGTACTTTCTGGATGGTCTTCACCCTAATCGTGTTGGATTGTCATGATCACAGCGTTATATTCATTAACAAAACGAGGCTTGTTACGTGTTTCCCCGGTTTATTGAGCTAACGCGAGCCTCTCGCCAGGTTTAGTTAGATGACAAAATTCTCAAGAAGTAAAAATTAACCCATGGACAAATTCATTCGGAACCTTTGGAACACTGCATAAAAATTTACTCGCAAATTAGCGAAGCACCCGATTACGGCACTCACCTCGGATAACTTTGTGAGTCGAAATATCTGTAAATGTCAACGTAATAACATGCATGGCTTCCACTACCGCCTCTAACTAATGCCTATGATGTTTAAATTAAAGACAAAATTTTAAAATGCTTCGAAGTACCGTACAATTGCAATTGCACACAAAATCAAACCAATCTACGCGAAATGCGACACCATCAATGCCGACCAAGTCGCAAGAAAATTTGTCGCTTAATAGCTTCAATAGAAGAAGCCCTGGAGTGCGGAGATTTCTGCGAGACATTTTGCTGTAAGCCGAATCCCATCGATCCATGTTTAGCCACCCGGCCACCATGGACAAACGTAAACCAATTTACTATTAAAGCTGGCAATTGTATAACAATGTCGGTCTGAAGCTAGTTTATCTAAACACAGGCCCAATTTCACGGATGCGGCTGCGACATTCATAGCTCTGATTTTAGAGACAGAGTCGCCTGCTACACATGTCAACATGATGCGGATAATCCAAACCAGAAAGTATTTAAACCGACCCAGTTCATTGTGAACAACCATTATCATTTGTATCATGAAGCTAAAAAGTTTCCAGTACATGGCAAAACGTCCATTGTGGGGTTTCCCTACAAATCAATGGGAAATTGATAGAGCCAAGGGGCAAAATAGCTACAAAAGGTGGTCGCCGACAGGCGAATATCAACCTTTTACACGTATGACGTACTGGCACATAAAATATCAATACTTTCACAAAGTTTTCTTGGAATAGTATGGAAAACTTTTTAGCTTGTGAATTTCAGCACTTCCAACGTTTTTCGAACCACTGGAAACTCCAACGAATGTTTGCGTTGATGACGACAAAGATTTTGAGGGGCATGCCCCTAACCAGTTTTTGCGGCCATGTAGGTATCCACCGCCAAAATGTCCTCGTCAAATAAGTCTTGGCTTGCGCCGAGAGCCGTGGGGAAAGGCACCAAAGGGGCGGCCATTTTCAGCCGCGGGGGTGCCCCCTCCGGAGCCTTGAAGAAGAAGAAGACGATGATTGGCTGCTGCCGAAACTTCTTGAAGAACAGAAAATTATCGCTGACTCGTTTCTGAGCCATAAGGTTCCCATTATATGGGTTTACGGACAACCAATACGTTCTCTGGAAGATAGTACGCCGAAATTATTGCTTCAGTCTTGCGAAAACACATGGATTTACTTATTTGTCCCTTGATGATGAAATTGCACTGTTGGCTGCAAAAGGATCCAGAGCAATTCAAGGTTTTAATTTTAAAAACTGGGTGTATTGAACTTTGGGCTCGTCCATGAAGTACGTTACGTGAATTTATAGTTGGGTTATTTGTGAACGACCGGGAAATCGAAAAATTCATCTTCCTGATTACTGATAGCCTTGTCGCTCTCGTCTGTCGACTCCGGGGATTGATCCTCTCGGCCTCTCGGGTCCTTCCCGTCGTCTGCTATAGACTATTTTCCACATCCACATTTTTCGGCCCGTTCACATATAACAACGTTTCAATCCACGTAACGTACTTTATGGAGCCTCCCTTAAGCTTAAAATCGTTTTGTTTCCAGCCGGAAATCGGTGGTTTGAAGGATTCCCTGCTGTAGAGCGTCTTGCTCTTCCTGTCGCCATAAAACTAGCAGTAGACCGTAATCACGAGATGAATGAGGATGACACTTTAGAAATGCTGAAATACATAATGCTCAGGTACTTCCCTTCAAGGGGGTACGTTATCGACGGTTTCCCCTGGAATGGAGTTGACAGCGCAGCGTTTGAAGACAAATTCTATCCGATTGCTTGCGGGCTCTATTTTCTTGACTCAAAGTGGACAGCAGACAAAACAACTGAGCCTGAGACAAAACCGCCAATATTTTTTCGTAGGGAGACAGAGTACTCAGAACACGAAGTGGAGAAAGCTTGTGGTGAGTATGGACTGAAAACGTTGAAGATAATTGGAGCAGAAACTCTGTTGGACGATGATCTCTTCCTGTCGCCATAAAACTAGCAGTAGACCGTAATCACGAGATGAATGAGGATGACACTTTAGAAATGCTGAAATACATAATGCTCAGGTACTTCCCTTCCAGGGGCTATGTTATCGACGGATTCCCCTGGAATGGAGTTGACAGCGCAGCATTTGAAGAGAAATTCTATCCGATTGCTTGTGGACTCTATTTTCTTGACTCAAAGTGGACAGCAGACAAAACAACCGAGCCAGAGACAAAACCGCCAATATTTTTTCGTAGGGAGACAGAGTACTCAGAACACGAAGTGGAGAAAGCTTGTGGTGAGTATGGACTGAAAACGTTGAAGATAATTGGAGCAGAAACTTTGTTGGACGATGAAGATAAAATATTTGCTTTGCACTCGGTTGTTGACGAGTACTTGGATGCCTACGATGAGGTACTTGAAGGGAATGAAGAAGTTCTCAGGGATAAGAATCTGAAATATCAAACGTTTGGAGAGACAACCGGCTACGGAGTTGACTTGTCAGAGTACATGAAAAACAAAGGGGAAGGGCCTGACGGAAAAGCTGAGAAGGCGCAGGGCCCTGAAGGGGAAAGGCATTTCCTTAAACTGGATGACAAATTGAATGACATGGGATGGAACGGGGGGCGGGATGAGACAGGGAATTATACAACTGCACTTATCGATTTTCTTGAAGAAATGGTGAATCCTTCACAAAAACGAGAGAAAGTCGAAGACAAGAAGAAGAAAGGGAAAAAGAAAAAAGGAGAGGACGACGCCTCCAGTGATCGTGACGATAAGAAACACAGAAAGCGGAGGAAGAAAAGGAGGCATCATCGCAAGAGAAGTGACGATTGAAGAAAGTTGTGCGGAGGATGATGAGGAGTGCCAAGAGAAAAAGAAGAGTAAGAGGAGCAAGAAGAGGAGACATCATAAGAAAAGGGAGGATGACGATGAGGAAAGTTGTGCGGAGGATGATGAGGAATGTCAGGAGAAAAAGAAAAGTAAGAGGAGTAAGAAGAGGAGACACCACAGTAGGAAAAGGGATGACGAGGATGGAGAAAGTGGTTCGGAGGACGATGAGGAGTTCCAGGAAAAGAAAAAGAGACACAGACGGAAGAAGAGCAAAGGAAGGTGCAAGTGTCGGTGTAAATGTGCTCGGAGGAGGGAGCGGAGAAGGAAAAGTAAGGGTAGGGATGCTGACGATGATGATGATGACAACGATACCGATAAGGAGGGGAAAGATAAGAAGAAGCATGGAGGTCATCGGAAGCATGGTGGTTCTAAGGATAAGGAGAAACATGGTCACCATGCAAAGCAAGAAAAGGAACACATCAGCNATAAGGAGGGGAAAGATAAGAAGAAGCATGGAGGTCATCGGAAGCATGGTGGTTCTAAGGATAAGGAGAAACATGGTCACCATGCAAAGCAAGAAAAGGAACACATCAGCTTTAGAAAGGATGGTAGCCATGACGACAATGACAAACCGGGTGGTGACGAGGAAGAGGAGGACGACAGTTCTCACAGCAGTCTCAATGACGACGAATACTTTGCAATGAGAAGGCGTACATACCACGAAAAACATGAAGAAAAGAAATCTAGTCTCGATCACTCCGATGGAAGTGGTTCATCTGAGAAGGGCGAGGAGAAGCCTAAAAAGGCGTCTAAGAAAAAGAAACATACCAGCTTTGAAGCTAACTTTGCAGTGATAACGACTAATGGCGGTTATGTGGATAGCGAGGGAAATCTCATCCATTAGCAATTCAAACAAAACTCTGCACAAAAGCGACAGTGTGGTGTTCATTATGCGTAGGCGACGTAGTGATGGCGATAGAACCTCAACAAATTCTGATAAAACAGAGGCGACGGAAAATTAAAATTAATTTAAACAATATTGCTCAAGTTTGCAATGCACGTGATCAAAATTCTCGGTGTATAATGATAAGATTCAGGAAAATTCCCTCATTAGATGGGAAACAAACATGGGAAAACCAAAAGATCTAAAACTATTGTGATCGTAGAACCCTCCGAATCGAAATTAGACGTATCGGTGCGTTCTGAAAAGAGGTCTGGTCAGTCGGGGGCTTCAACAAATGATACTGAGCAGCGTTTGTTTGCCGATCTCGACTCTTACAAACATGCGTCAAAGAAGGCCGGAAGTAAAAAGACGCTTAGAGAAGAGAGGCGGAGTAGAACAGATACCGAGAGCGTCTCAAGACGGTCGAGTAATTCTTCTGGAGATGTTGGACCGTCTAAATCCGGGGCAAAATCAGAACCTGATATAATTGAAAGTAAACGATGGGGATATAAATCGACAAAACGGGTTGGGAATCATCCCGAGATCTACTTGCCGAGGCTGAACACACCCAATCACAACGCAGACTTTGAAGTAAGGGAGGAGGAGTACGAGAGAAGGGCTGAAGAGAAATGTGCTGTATACGCACTTCTTCCGAACCATGTCGCATAAAATTCCAGATCCTTACAATACTATACCACACAAACCTGGAGGAAAACCAGGGGACTTTTTGCAAGATTACCCGGGTCCTACAGCCCCCGATAGATACAGTAAAATCAACAGGAAAAAGGTGAAAGCTGGGGACAATCCGGCGGCAACTACTGAGTTTACTGAAGAGCCTAGATCTGGACTGCGTGTAAGGGGTCGTCCATAAAGAACGTCACATGGAGGGAAGCTCGGGCGAGGAGCCTGGAGGGGGAGACACGGCTGACGGCGTTGGGCGGCTCTGCCAGGCGGCGGGGTTCGACTGTAGGCTGTGGGGCTCAGTCCTCTCGCCTGACCATGTTCATTCAGTCACCTGTGAAGACTTACTCCCATACAATCATTTTTTTCGGGCCGTTCACAAATAACCCAAGCTTCCCTCCATGTGACGTTCTTTATGGATTATCCCTAAGACTGAGATTGTAAAAATACCGCATTTGGTTTCGCATCACGTAGCAGTTTAACTTTAATGCATAATTTTCTGCAGAGCATTTACTCAGACGCAATGGCCCGAACGATGGCCAAGAATCAGGCAGATATTCGCAGAATTAAATACGAAAAGTTGAAGCAGAAGATTGGTCAAGTTGAGTATGAGATTTATCAGGACGACTATCGTCTTCCACAGTATCGGTTCTACAAGAATGTACATGGAACCGGATGCAGAGGAGTATGAAATTGCAAAGGCGAACAATGTCCCTTGTGCCAATTGCTTCGACAACTTTCAGCAAGCGGACGAGTTCCATAAAGGTCAGCAAATTGCAAATATGCAAGTGATGACGCATAACCAGCATGAGCTTGCTGAAGATCAAGAGAAGCGATACGGTAAAGGACCTCTCTTCAACAGAATTGTCACTTGCCTGTGTGGGTCGGACAGCACTGGAAGGTTTAAAGGCCCTGGGAAGACTACGGAAAGGGAAGATAACACGGATTTGGAAAGGATGGATTTAACTCCAGACTATCGCGTTCGCCAGCGTCGGTAGTGAAAACTCGTCGAGATATCTTGCGAGAACTGGTTTCCATGTCGAAAACGACAGTTGCTATTGGTACACTTACCTTGTGCAACTTTTTAACGATCCCATGTCGATTTTGCAATAAAAACAATACATTTTGAGGGAGATGATGGAGTGTAACAGTAGAAAACTTTTGTTTTTGTATTGAAGGATGATCGGATGTGTTTTTTAAAGTTTTTTATGGAGCCAATTATTTTCTTCGGCGAAGCTTTATAATAAGTCAACAGAAGAATCACAACTTTTTCCATTGTTTCTTGCTTGACTGGCCGATGAAAGTAGCAGTGCGTTTATGAGCTTGCCATAATCCTACGTTAACTTTTTCTAACTATTTATGCGACTAAAATGTACGGAAGAAATTTACGGTTCGTTGAATTTAGTTATGCATTGCGTCCAACAATGATGTTTCCGTTTCGGTAAAGTTTTGCGTATACATAATATTTAAAAATTCTATAAAAGTTTTAAATTGTACTTTTAGGTTAAAATGGTAAAAGTAGTTTTTTATCGGTAATCAACGCAAACATAATGGTCATTTCATATGCTACTGCTGTTATGCTAAATTGTTCTACCCGTTTCTTATGTAATAGCACAGAGATGCAAGCTTGTGGGTGGCAGCTATCATAGTTATAGTCACAACTTTGTGGCCATTAATTTGTAGAAACCACTGTGCACACATACCGTGCATAATTAATTCTCTGAAATGAGGTCTCTTGCAAGGTTTCTGAAAGAAAAACTATTTTACTTTCTTTCCATGTTATATGCACATAGTTGTCTTTCTCTGTCTGCGCATTCAACTTAGTAAGATCCATTGATGAGACAAATTACAGCACTATATAGTGTGGTCTACGCGTAGAGTTTAGCACCACAGGCAGTCCTAGCCAAAATGTGTTCCGCTTTCTCCTGTAGATGACAATTACGTATACCATTTTCCTGGAAGCTTGTTCAAAGGAAGTTGTTGACTCTGTTGTCTATATCCACTGAGATGCAGGCGTTTTATCTGATTGTTACAGCGGAAAGTTTACTATTTTGGTTTACACAAAACACTCCCGATTAGTTGATAAGATTTTTGTAATTTAAGTAGACAGCGATAGCGCATCATGAGGGAGGACGGCTGTGATAAAACTCGCAATTTACTTGAAATAGCACAAGACTCTTATGGAAGAGTACAAAAGAGTGTGCTGTTTTTGCAACGAATTAAACCACATTTTACCCCAATGCCCGTTTCTTGTTAGCATTGTAATTAACCGCTGGCAGCTGTTGTTTTTTTCTCCTAATTGTGAAGACTTATAGGTTATTAGGGAAGAAACATGGAGTTGTTGGTGTTAGCAGTGCTTATTTTGTCACTCACGTTTTTCCCATATGAGTGCCTTTTTTCCCTAATTTTCTTCTATCATTGCTATAGTCTAAAAAGTATATTATCTTTTACTTGTTTTAAATCATTTTCTGCAGACATCTTAAAAGTCTGTTATTAGAGAACACACAGAAAAGAACAGGGCTTCTTAAGACAAGTGATTTTTCTCGGTTTCGTGTAAACAAAAGCTCGTCTTTCCACGTGACGTGACTCTGCGTAGTCTTTGAAGTATTAGGGTTTGAAGAGGCTGAGAATGTTGCATGACTTGGAGGTGGAGGCGGAGGAATAAACAGAGACTGTCTCAACGACTTCCCAATGGCTATGAGTCTAATTAATTTGCTATTTTTAAATCCTGTAGGTATTTTATT
>JAAXOA010002186.1:0-13795 GCA_036561885.1 Salina celebensis | reverse complement strand
TCAACACTTATGACTACATGGGGGTCGTCCATAAAGTATGTCACGTTTGATAAAAGTTAGGATACTGGTGAACGGCCCGGAAAATGAAGGTATGGGAGTAAGTCTCCATCGGACACCGGGGCGGACCCTGTCAGGTGCGAGGACCGAGCGTCACAGCCGATGGACAAGCACCGTAGCCTGTCAGAGCGGACCCAACGACGGCGGCCATGCCAGATCGTCCCCGTCAGACGACGAGTCCAATACTGGAGGCCGGAAGAGCCGGCAGTCTGAGACAAGAGCGTAGCTCGTTAGGGATACCGTCGCCCGACGTAATTCATGGATCACCCCGTGTACTTTTATATGCAAGCTCACGCGCGAGCGTCATGAATACCTACTCAAATGAGAGTTTTAATAGAGTTTTCAACTTGACTCATTGAAAGAAAGGAAAACTTTTCATAGCATTTTCTTATGATAATCACATTTTTCCTGGCCGTGGCTCATGTCAGCGTTAAAAACAAATAAAAGTCGGAGAATAGCGTCACTCTCACTGACAGAATTAGCCTAGCATGTAGCAGAGTTAAAACGGACGACAGATCGACCACAAGATTTTGGGATGATCTAATCTGCCAAAATAACAGGCAAAAGATAACACAAACAATTAGTCGGATTTTTTTATCTTGACTCATTGAAAGAAAGGAAAACTTTTCATAGCATTTTCTTATGATAATCACATTTTTCCTGGCCGTGGCTCATGTCAGCGTTAAAAACAAATAAAATTCGGAGAATAGCGTCACTCTCACTGACAGAATTAGTCTAGCAAAGTTAAAACGGACGACAGATCGACCACAAGATTTTGGGATGATCTAATCTGCCAAAATAACAGGCAAAAGATAACACAAACAATTAGTCGGATTTTTTTATGTTCCTTCGCTGAAAATAAAAAAATGTTTTAAGTAGCCAGAAAATAATAGTGTGAAAAGCCNTAGTCGGATTTTTTTATGTTTCTTCGCTGAAAATAAAAAAATGTTTTAAGTAGCCAGAAAATAATAGTGTGAAAAGCCTGGGTAGGGCATGTTGTAATAGAATCTTATGATTTATGATTGGAATAGACAGACAGGCTCGGCAAGACATAATGCTTCTTTAATTGTTTAACCATTATGTATCTCGTAACAGTTCTGCCCCCTAGAAAAAATGTTTTTATTCCCAGAGCGCATATAAAAATCCCAGCTCATATTCATGTAAACGAGAAGTTGTTTATGATCAGTTTACGTCTTCATCTTGTAGAATTTTTTAGATTCTCTGTAAAAGAGTTTCTTTTAGCACCCAAGTGCAAGGCAATTCTTTTAAACAAGATAAAAAACTCTGGTTTTCAAAAAAGGAAGTTAAAGGTCACATAGTTTTTATATACAACAGCAACACATCTCCATATGGCTACTGTGAAGATGACAATGATAATGACCACCGTGTGGTGAGCATGGCGCCAGAGCTTCATGCTGATATCATCCTAACTTTCATGTGTGTGCATTCATCCGTTAAATTACAAACAACATGGGGGTTTACTAATTAATTGCTTGTGTTTTTAGCTCTCTAGCAGGCTAAAAAAAATATGAAGACAAACTGCTGTCACTGTTTTTTTATATGACTACTTAAAAGTCATTCCTAATTGGTGACAATAATAAAAGGTAACATGTGCAGTTAGCTTTTTTTCCAAAGAATATTTCCCTTAAACGGGGTTCATTGCCACTTCCATGTTTAAAAAAGATGGTAGAGTAACCTTCTGTTGAAACAAGTGATTATAAGAAGCTACATGCATGTATATTATATGATTTTTTCTTAGAAAGACCTTAAGTCAATTGTTACTCAGTGTCTTTCTCATATTACATTTATCCATGACCATTTTTGGAGTGCTCAATGGACTTGTGAAGATTTTTTTATGCAGATTATATCCGTGTATTATAATTGCATAGCCTTGAGAGATATTTTTTAAACACACCGTGCAAACTGATATGACAAAAGTACTTGTTGAATATACTTAGGGATGTAACGAGCCGTAAAAATATGCCGAGTACCGAGCATTAGCCAACTTTTAAAATCTTACCTAGTAGTTGGCCAAAACTTTTCCACATAAAATTGCATAAACAGCCAAAAAAGGCTAGTTTTTCAGGTGACAATGGTTTTAAGCATAAACAATCATTTAAACTTATAAATTTAGGTGAAATATTAAGTTTAAGCGAGGAAGTCACTCTACGCATGTGTTTTACTGAATGTAATGCAGTTTTTCTATGAAATTTATGCCTGTTTTTTGTATATTAATTACTCGGCCGAGTATCTCTCCTAAGTCCTAACTAAGATCTTAAATACTCGGTAAAGTGGCCCAGCTCGGCAGAGTACCGAGCCACGGCTCCGTACTCGTTACATCCCTAATACGTTTGATAACTGAAAAAATATGAGTGGGCAGGAGAGTTTGTGATCCATTTGGCTTTGATTTCACATGATAAAAAAAGGAAGGAACAAAGTACGCATTTTTTTACGCATAACCTCGAAAGTAGTACGTGCGTGTTGTGAGTGTTGTGTACAGTTGATAATCGTTTTAAATGCGTAAAATCCGTGAAGGGAAAACGGTTGAAAGAGAGTACACGTGTTGTACTCGGTTACACATAGTACTACACTTTTTTATATAAATGAGAAACGATAATGATGATGAAATAGATGAATGATAGTGAAGAAAAGGAAGCGTAGACTTGTTTTTTATGTAGAGGAACAAGGGAGAGTGACGAGGACAGAAATGGGCATAACAGATGAACTTTTGCACCCATGTTCCAGCCATTTAGATAGGGTGGGTAAACTTGAGACAAGGTTGGTTGGAAAGGTCATGCTGGAAAATTATGATTTCGTGGAATTTTGGAGTTTGTTAGAGAAAACCTAGGATAACAATAATTATAATGGAAAATTGGGAAGATTTTTCTAACGAAAACTGAATGCATCTTGCATATCGTGTAAAATTTTAAAATGTATAATGTATGTAAGATTTACAAGGAATGAATTTTTGTTAGCTTAATAAAAATGTCTTCTGGCAAACATTTACCTGGAGGGTGTTATCGGAATTCCAAAGAAAAAAAATATTGTCAGGTATACCCAGGTTGTTATTCTCGTTGTGTCTCTCCTGGCACTTTTTCTTGACAGGCTGAACCCAAGCTATGATCACATAAACGAGGAATCACAGCACACCAAGATGAAAAACAGAACCACAACAGAGTTTTCTCAAACAAGGTCGGTTTGTCAGATCTCTACACAAAACAGGCATGCAAAAAAACAGTCAGTACCGGTTTTTCTCTATTCACAAATTATTGTACAGAGTGTCTTCAACATATAATCTCCAAAACCGGGTAGAAGATTAAAAACGATGTTTTTTTCATACAAAGAAGCAGATTGTTCTTGTGTAGAAATGATAGTTTATCTTTCAACGACAAAATAACCGCCAAAAAATACGTTTCACCCGACAAACGTTTTAAAAACTTGCACGAAAAGACACATAAAATGTATTCAATTTCCTGTTGCAGTCAAAGGGTTCCCTGTAGTGACACCTGCGAGGGCTTCGTCGCGTGCGCGTAGTGACTAGACTGTGTATGGCAGTGACACTATCGTGTGGGTGTATAACCCTTAAATAGTAAAGTCTCACCAAGCCCCTTTTTTTACAAAACAATACAATTTTTATGTAATAATCACAAAGAAAAAAAAATTAAACGGTTGTTTTTTTATTATATTCTGGATCACGTTCAGCCAGGCGTGTTCTTACACGGAGAAGAGCCAAATGGCAACTAAAGCTGATTGACTGTTGATTTTTTCGCCCCTTTCGCCATTCTTAAGCTAGTTTTTTTGAGACATGGTGCTAGTTAGCGTAGCAAAACCCACAGAGCTTTTGCTCGTCACCACCATCATCATATAAATGTGCTAGCAGAAAAGATTCAAACAAAATGTACGAGACGACAGAAGAAACGTAAAGAGATAGAGAGCTCCTTGTTAGATAAAAGTTGTATTCAAAAAATGAGCAGTATTATATATTTTTTTTATATAGACAACCCACACACTGTCTAGAAAAATACTACAAGAAAAATATGAAAAAAATAATACCTCTTTTTATGACGAGGATGATGATGAACATGGATAAATGTTTACGCATGTACATTCATACATCATCTATTTCTTTAAAGAAAGAAAGATCTTTAGAAAAAGTTAGTCGCGTTTTGAAGAAAAAATCAGATTTTAGGATCAGTTTACTACTTGAAACATCATTACTGTCTTGTCGGCTGTTGTCATTTAATATTTTTCTGGCTGCTGACCAGCAACAACAAAATAAAAAATTTGAAATGATAACATTTGAGAAAAGTTCATTGTTTTTCTTTGCAAGAGTTATGACATGATGTGGAGCTTTCATACAGTAACCGAGATATTGCCAGAAGAAACAAAAAAAACAAAATGTTTCAGTTTGATGTACGAAAAGCTTTATAGCAATAGATGCTTTGTTCAATGGTGTTAATCAGCTTTTTTAAAAAGAATATTAAGCGATTTTCTTTGTATTCCCAGCTGGAGCTCACCAAAAACTCCAAAATTCTCCAAAAGATCATAAGGTCGTCATTTGCAAAAATCTAGAACCTTTTTTCATTTGCATATATATCAGATCATTATCGGCTTTGCAAACAAAAATACCAAAACGCCTTCTCCTTGTCTTTTTTTTCAGGATTTTTATCCTGTAAAAACTGCCCGTGGCAGAATTATGCATGTAGTTATGCAAAACCTTCATTGGCTCTGACTTGTACAATAACTTGATGCATAAATCTGTTATGTAATTATGCATCAGAGTTATAATTTAATGACATGTATTGTTCGGTCATCATTATTCATGTCAATTTGCCCCAATAGAAGCATCTCTTTACGAGAGCGTCTATGTGGTGCTCTTGCGTGAAGGTTAACAAAAGATATCTTTTTTAGTGGATTCCACCTATGGCATCCTTTTTTTTTCTATGTTATCACTGATACTATTTTAAAAAATTGCATAGCCCGTAATTGGGTTCACGATTGCCTACATAACTTTAAATGCCTACGTCGGATCTAGACGAGATAATACCTAAGTTTGATGGACATGTAAAGGTGTCTCAAAATTTATTAGGTACGACCGGCCATTACTATTGAGTCCAGCCTTGAACAAAACAAGAGCCGTGAGTGTGTCTCTACCTATTCAGCTTGCAATCCTTGATTTTTGAACATGAATAAAAATCATTTTTTGAGTGTGTTTACACAAGACCACCATCGTCACACAAACTGATAGACGGACAAAATTGACTGGGAAGATTATTATGGAAAAAATATGGTTGACACAGCCAAAAATGGCATCCTAAAAAAATTCTACGCTGGGCCTAATCATCTCTCCTAAAGCGACTTTCTTTGTTGACTCATTAAGATATTAAATCACTCAATTATGTAAATGGCAGTTTGCATCATGGAAGGAAACTGTGATGGAAGTAGATCCTTTTTTGGGTGAGGATGTCACCTTCCACATTTTCACCCCTGTTTTTTGCACAAAACAGTAAGAAAAGAATGAATCAGTGGCTAATTTTTTTTTGTCGGAAAAAGACCCAAAAGATGAGCCCACGCAGGTGCACGCTTCATTGGAAAAATGAATTGGTAAGTGCATCATTTTCAGCCAGATTTTAAATATTTTAAACACAGGTTCTTCGCCTGTATGGGATAATCTTCGCTTTAAAAAAATCATTCTTTTTAGCTGTTGAGTAATTACGCAAAATATAATGCGGCACAGCCCACACTGGCAGTGCCTACGCGTAAATGAAACAGGTACAGGATTTTCTACTCGCCGATCAATTCACTTTCCACCCACTATGAATGGAAAATGTATAACAAAACAGAGAGTTGTGTGGTGTTCCGGATGCTTAGGAGTGCTACCTACCTGCAGGCAGTTGATATTGACACGTGACAAATGCAAATTTATTGTACACTGAGTAATGATCTTTGGAAGGAAAAATTTTATGGTGATGAGATTTTTAGTGATGACGAGTATGAAAGAAATGGTCACAAGAAAATTGGTCGCCCACTACAATATCTCCAGCGAGAGACGATGACGTATAGTATAATATAAAAATAATATGGCTTTGTTATGCTTTTCTATAGAAATTTGAGAGGAAAGATGGAAAGATATGATAAATTAGCATATTATTTAGTTTCAATTGTCTTCTACTCGGATAGGAAGATAAGGAAAAGTACAACTCATTTTGTATTTTTTTGTACTTGTTGCAGCTGGGATATTGATTACGATTTATAATTAGTTTTATTGTCAACCCTGATTTATTTTTCTCTGATTGTATAACAAAAAGTATTGAGAAGGATGCATATGCAAAATGAGCTAAAACACTCAAAGCGCCACTCAAATGGGGGATTTTTGGTCTATGATGCCGGACCAGCCAGGAGCCAATTTAGCTGCAAGGTATGCAAGGAATGCACTTGACATGTCATTCAGTTTGATAATTAGACGGCTATTTCCATAAAAAATATAATATTTTTTTACAAGAGAGGACAACAAGATTGATATGAATTGTTTTTCAAGTGGTTTTGTGCTGTATGCTATGTGATATAAAAAATGAGTCATTTGGATACTTTGTCTAGATACAAGTCCCCTTTTGCCGCAAAAGTACGATGCGATACGTGGCTGGTAAAGTCAGGATGTTGCAAAACGATAGGCCCTCCGCCAAAAATGTGCATAAAGTGTCCTTGTCGCTATCTTAAAAAGCATTCCAGACAAGTTCCAGTATTTTTCTCGCGTGGCGGTATGAAAACTTTCATGTTTAACCTTTTTCCTCTATGAAATCTAAATATCCCTATGTATGTATTTATAACGGGTTGTTTGATCAATTATTAGATCTACGCGTTACGGGCAAACTCAATGACCGCTTGGCCAAGTTTATTTACCACGAGCCCCTCCCCGAAAAGCCTCCAGTCCCTTCTTTAAACACCGGCATGTCCTCAAGTCGCAGGAACAATTGTCCTATCCCCAGGCCCCTATCCAAAACCGGCCTGTTCCGAAGTCCCCGAGAGCTTCCATATGAAGACCGCGCTCAAAAGTACAAAAGCAACATAGACTATTCCCGTGAAGACGACTTCATTCTAGGGGATCTTATAAAACTCTCTGCTGAACTAGAAAAGAAAGGAGCTAACGCCGAATTTAACCGGCACCACTCTGGAGGGGATGGTGATGCCTCTAGCTCTAGTATGACCTCAAAATCAAAGGGACCTCCTCCTAAAGACTATATTAGAAGTAACGCCCTTCATGTTGTCCGCATGCCGGCGAGGAGAATACACCGCTGTTATATTGACCAATGCGGTAGTCACATAATAGACATGAGTGAAGCTCCATATGTATTAAGGCCCTCGTTCGGTAAAATTCCGGCGTATCTACATCAACGTAAAATGGAGCAAAACTGTCAAGACCTACAACGTAAAAAGCAGTTAATGACAGACAATGGTCCAAGCCAGAAACGTATGCAAAGAGTAGAAGAAGAGGAAAAGCAAACGGTGATTTTGGGGCTTAAAAACTATTGGGAAACTTTATTTAAGGAATATGACAGTTTG
Organism: Salina celebensis; assembly: GCA_036561885.1. Lineage (NCBI taxonomy): Eukaryota > Metazoa > Arthropoda > Collembola > Entomobryomorpha > Paronellidae > Salina > Salina celebensis. Next base: position 6,178 of record JAAXOA010002186.1, on the reverse strand, counting down.
CCGGTGAGTAGCATTGACGATGAGGCAGCTCGTCAGAAAAGGCACCAGCTTGAGGAGAGAATGAAAGAGGTCGACAAGGATATCCGAATGCTGACCGAGTCTGAAACTCTTTTTGTAGGAAATATCAAAGAATCCGAAAGAACTCTTTCATGAAATACCGCAAAAAAATATACAATAAAAAATACCAAAATTTTGCCGGTGATACAGACATATTTGCACGTGAAAACCATTTGTTATTTGCATTTCACTCCCATTTTTTTCTGATCTTTGCAATCAATTTACCTTGTAGATTTTAAGCTTATCATGTTGTGGAAAAACGGGACTCAAGTACTTTTGCAAGTTTAACTTGTCTGATTTTTTAATAATTTTTTTTTCCATGATAAAAAAGAGAGGAGTTTTGAGATTATTTTATGATTTATGTACAAACATGGTTGCAGTTTGGGCGAAAATAGGTACGGAAATTTGACGGGAACAAGAGTAGATAAATAGAGATAAACTGCCTACATATACAAAGTAATCAAATAATCATAATGTAGACGGGTAGACAAGTAGGGCGACGAGGTGGATAATAGTTTTATGGATGATAAAACCTTCAAAAAAAATTGTTTGACGGTCGTATCTTTTGACAGGAACAGAATTATTAAAAATGTGAAGCGAAACCGGTAATGTTGTGACTAGGAGCTTAACCGGCTTAAGTGCACGCGTGAAACAAGTCACCGGTGGACGATTTGGGACAAACATACTTCCGTATTTTTTGAAAATTGCATGAAATATTTACCAATTTTATTGAAACTTTCTCAAAGTCTAAGCCGGTCATTCATCATTGGATCACCTTCAAAGAAATGAATGCAAAATTGGCCTCCAAAACTGAACTAAAATGGCGTTGGGAAAATCACCCACCAAGGAAAATCATTGTGATTCATTCTTCAGATTGCTGATTTGGTCATGTCAATATACAAAAATAAAAATTATTGAACTCTTGAATGCAAAATTAGCCTCCAAAACTGAACTAAAATGGCGTTGGGAAAATCACCCACCAAGGAAAATCATTGTGATTCATTCTTCAGATTGCTGATTTGGTCATGTCAATATACAAAAATAAATTTATTGAACTCTTGCAGAATAAGATTGGAATGTTATTTACATAAGTGATGAATGATTCATTCATTTTCCATGATACATCGCCCTCATGAGTATTGATTTTGTGTAAAAAATCGTTTTTTAACGTTTTGTTTGTATCAACCACATTTTCATGATTATGATTATAATATTATGAAGCTGATTAACGGGTGAAACTATATTAGAAGCTTAAAATTGTTAACGACTTATCAAGTGCCTTTTGATGTCCATCCTTTGTTTGAAGAGAGATGTTTCCCTGTTGACACCACGAATAAAAATTCGACGATAAAACGAAATGGTGAGAAGACATGACAGTGTCCATGTTAGGTGCTTATAAGCTCATGATAAGGTTGTAAATATGTACCGATACCAATAAGTTTTTTTTGCGGTCACCGATAAGATGATGGGCAACTGAACTGGGTAAATATAGGAGAAAAAAAAGAGAGCGAATTCAGAGAACCGCTGGGGTTTTGTGCAGATCAGAACCGGTTGCCAAACCGTCTAGGTGAAGAAAGTTAATCTCAATTTGTTTTACAGAGAAAAGTTGGCTGTCTCAATTTACCCCAAATGAGAATGTCTTTGGGGAAATGGCATGCCATTTGGGTAAGCGACTTTTACTATTTTGATTTATGTTTTGTGTTTCATATCGTCAGTCGCAAAATCCTAATTTGAAATGAAAATATTTTCATAGGCATGCATCTTGGTACTTCAAGTTTCAAGAGTTGAGCCTCAAAACTCATACTACCAAAACCCAAATGGACAGTTGACCAATTTAGCTCCATTAAACTGTGGAGTAAGTTCATATGCGAACTAATGGACTAAAGTTATTTGTGAATTATTATCCTAAATCCTAATATGTTTTTATGAAACTTGTCCAGCAATGTCCAGCAGGAACTCAAAGGGAAGCTGTAAACGGTCCTTATTGTGGAAAATGTGTAACTCAAACACAATCGTGCGCAACTGGAACTGTTTGGAACGGAGGTGGCTGTCAATCATGTCCATGTCCTGGAACTGGAGGTAGAATGTAAGTGACAATGCATATTGCATGGAATAAAAAATTATGTAATGAAATTTTATGTGAATATTTTTAGTAAAATGAATTTGATTCGTTTTAGGTTTGGGGTTTCATGTAAGATCGTGAATGGTCAAGTTGTATGCGACTGTCAGAGTGAATACACGGGATCTGACTGTAGCCAATGTGCACCAGGAGCTGTTCAGAGCAATCAATATCCATACAACTGTATTAGAACTAATACGACAAACAGCTTCCAGGTTGGCTGCCCACCTGGAAATCGTTGTAATATACCCCCAACTCAAACAATTTTACAACAAAAGTTTGACTGTCAAGCTACCGGAAGTTGTGGCCAAACTGGTCTTTGCCCTAGTGGGGGTTGTCCAGGAACAGGTGGTCAAACTGGTGGATGCCAAACCCAATGTCAAACTGGTGGATGCCAAACTCAATGCCAACCTGGAAACTGCCAAGTAACTTGCCAGCCAGGCAGTTGTCAAACAGTATGCCAGTCAGGAAGTTGCCAGACCACTTGTCCACCGGGTGGAAATAACGTTACTTGTCCTGGTGTAGGCTGTCCAGGTCCAAACGGTTGTCCTGGTACTGGTTGTCAAGGAGCAGGATGTCCAGGAGGTTGCACTGCCACAGGCTGTGGCACTGGAACGGGATGTAATACTGGAAACTGCACGGTGGGAGGTTGTCCTGGTAATGGAGGCTGCCCTGGAACTAACCCAGGAGGTTGTCCTGGAACCGGAAATCCAGGCGGATGTCCCGGTACCAACCCTGGTGGATGCCCTGGCACTGGCACTCCTGGTGGCTGCCCTGGAACTAACCCGGGAGGATGTCCTGGAACAGGCACACCTGGTGGCTGCCCTGGAACAGGTAACCCTGGTGGATGTCCTGGAACGGGTAATCCTGGAGGCTGCCCAGGAACCGGTAATCCTGGTGGATGTCCTGGAACTGGTAATCCAGGAGGTTGTCCCGGAACAGGTAACCCAGGAGGATGTCCTGGCACTGGTACTCCTGGAGGCTGCCCTGGAACTGGTACGCCTGGAGGATGTCCAGGAACTGGAAACCCTGGAGGCTGCAATGTTGGCGGTGGATGTGGAGGTGGTGGCTTTATAGGGCCATGTCCAAATCCTTGCCCTAGCCCTTGTCCAAGCCCTTGCCCCAATCCGTGCTCGAACCCTTGCCCAAATCCCTGTCCCAGTCCTTGTCCAAGCCCTTGCTCCGACCCCTGTCCAAACCCTTGCCCCAGTCCCTGCCCAAATCCTTGTTCCAACCCTTGCCCAAATCCTTGTCCGAATCCCTGTCCCCCTTGTCCCGTTTGCCCACCCTCTTCCGGAAACTGCACAGTATGCCCACAACAATGTCCTGACTGCAACTGTAATTGTCAGGGACAAGAACTCATTATTGCGGAGCGTCCTTGCATTTGCGATCCCCGTGGTACTGCAGCCCAAGTCGGAAATCAATGCATTTGCAAAGTCAACGTCCAAGGTGCTCGATGCGACCAATGTAAACCTGGCTACTTCGGCTTGTCCAGCTCTCGCCCAGAAGGTTGTCTCGCTTTGTTTCTGTTCTGGTCTCTCCACCTCCTGCTCTCTCACTCCTTACTACAGAACCGTCATTAGAACCGACAAAAACTGCATTATCGAGCTTACCGATGAAAATCACTCAGTTGTTTACAGTACTGGTACTTCCGGTTACTCTTTCGATGGCACTCAAGCCACTCTCAGCAAATCCACAAGTAACCGCCTCTTCTGGAGCATGCCTTCTTGTCTCAAGGGCGACCGTGTCACAAGCTACGGAGGATTCCTCACTTTCTCCCGTATGTGTACCGGAAGTGGCAGTACTCTGGGAGCCGATCACGAAGTCATTCTGGTGGGTGGTTCTGGAGCTACAATCTTTTGGACTACTTTCGAAGACCAAAAATGTGCAGGGGGATGGTCGCCAATTGAAGTACTCCTTGCAGAATCAGCTTATTGGAGCAGCTACAAAGGAGAGCAGTACAGGCGAGCAACAAGAGCTGACATTATGGAAGTCCTTGCTGACCTTCAGCTCATCTTGATCAGGGCTACTTTCACTACTAATACACAGTCCACTTCGATTAAAGATGTGCAGTTGAGTACAGTCACTAATGCGGCAACACCTTACGGAATTGCCCTACAAGTTGAGAGCTGCTTGTGTCCAACTGGCTACAGAGGTCTTTCTTGTGAGGTCAGTTGATCTTAATATCAAAAGTAATCATTTACGCTAATCACGACCAGAATAATTTTATCATTTCATTACTTTCAGAATTGTGCTCCAGGCTATTACAGGGATACAACTGATATGACAAGAAGCGTCTTTGGAACATGTAAACCATGCCCTTGCGGAAAAACGGCAGAGGGATGTCACTTTTCAGCAGGCCAAGTCATCTGTCAGTGCAGGCAAGGATTTACAGGGCCACTCTGTCAAGACAAAGGTAAATCTTTGAAAAATTATATGAATTATGGTTTGAATGTGTTGTAATAACGTGGAATTTCACTCCCAAAACGACTATAGAGGTTATCACAATTACATGCGATCCATTCCGAATTCGTGAGGTGGAAGGTACCAATGTCGACTTTACTTGTAGCATGACGACAAACTCAAAGAGGACTTTGCTAATGCGTCTGGGAATGGAAGGATCGCCGGTGAAAGCAGAAGATACAAGGTCCTTGACTAAGACAATCAAGCTGGAGAGGAATTTGAAGCGTGTCGCTTGTGAGGTGGTGGACAACTCTGGAGTGACTTGGGCTGTGGTTTACTGCGCAATCGGTAAGATTGAAAATCTTGATCAAGTTTTGGTATTTAATGAACGCGCAATTATTTTTACTAATTGTATATGGATATTTCAGAACTGGTGCCTCAAGCCATCATTCAAAGACCACCTCCACCCCGACTTTTAGTTCTCCTCCCCAAAGAAACATTCATTTGTGTTGAAGAAGGTCGAGTGGTCACCCTCACTTGTGACCTTCACAACTTTGGCGTTCGTAAAATTGAAATCGAGTGGCGACGGGATGGCGAGCCAACACTTATCGGCAAAGGAAAAGACATGACCATCCGAAACGCCAGACCAGGGGATTCTGGAACTTACATTTGTTCTGCTAGCGACATGGAGGTTACTGGAGCTGGACAAATAGCCTTGATGGTTATTCGCAATCAGAAGACAATTGCGATTGAGTACCAATATCCAATCAATTCGACAGGCAAACAAGAAAACCAATTTCATGCCAGACACGGAGGCGACTATCCAAACTACCCTTATCAAAAAGACCGGCCCCAAGCTGACGCTCCTCAGTCCGACACGCCTCAATCTGGTCCAGTAATAAGTCCACTGGCTCCAGGCCACCCGAAAGCTAAAGTAGAGCCTGAAAATATTGTTGTCAAACCTGGGGACATGGTCATCCTCAGATGCAATGCGTCTGGCCAAGAGCCTCTGAAATTTTACTGGAAATCTGGATCAAGCGAGTATATTCCAACACACGTGAGGATGTCTCATGGTGCCCTTATATTCCGACAGTTCCGAAGCACAGACGCTGGAGACTATTACTGCGTCGCTTACAATCATCTTGGCCAGAGTTCAGCTAAAGCTACAATTAGTTTGGAGAGCACGCCTAAACCGGCCGTGCTTTCTCCCGCAGAAAAACCTGTTATTGAAATCCTCCATTCTGAAATCACTGCCCGCATCGGGGAGAACGTCAACTTCCAGTGTAAATACAATCAAACTGGGGTGAAATATGCGTGGACCAAAGTTGGAGAAAGAATGCCAAATTCGTCAGAAATACGACCGGATGGGTTGCTAACTCTTTACCGTGTGAAGGACTCAGACAAGGGTACTTATACTTGCACAGTTACTAATCAACAAGGTGAAACTATTACAGCCCAGGGTGTCCTCAAGATGAGGTCTAGTAATGAGGTCCTGGTTGCTCCACGGGTCAGTGTCAAGCCAAAATCCCCTTTGAGAGTGAAAACTGGGGAGAAAGTACGACTTGAGTGTGAAAGCAGTGGCAGTCCTACACCAAACGT
>JAAXOA010002185.1:0-13800 GCA_036561885.1 Salina celebensis | reverse complement strand
AACATTGCAGGCGATTAACACATAGGATTTCAAATCTACACATACAAAACATGTGTTTTAATTCGTACTTCATTATTCTGAATTAAAATCGCCGGCCACTCATATATGAATCCGACCAAAAATTATTTCGATTATTTACTTAAATTTATTTAAATCATCAACGGTATTTAGTTGATATCAGCGGTATTTAGTTGATATCAACGGTATTTAGTTGATATCAACGGTATTTAGTTGACATCAACTAAATACCGTTGATGTCCATAGACTGTATGTTAGAAATAAATCATTAACCCATTATTGAGGCTCATCTGCGCAAAATTAGAAGTACTTAGAGATTTCCAATGTCCGATGGTCTGTTATAATTTGGGTGAAATCGACTGTGCACTAAATGAAGTATTTTATGCATGCTTGCTTGATGTAAGTGTTTTGACCACATTGGGTTTATCTTAAAAGTATGCAAATACATTATTATATATCAATCCATTTTGATTGTATTCTCATATTTTGTCATATATTGGTAAAACCTTGAACATAACGTATATTGATTTTGTATTAGGTGTTTTAAATGTCCAAAACAGATCAGGTTTTAAGATAACCCTAATAAGATAAGAAGGAAAATAACCCTACCTTTAAAACTACGCTTGCTCCAGTTTTCTGTTGACATGATTACAGCTGCCGGTTTTGCACTTATGTTAACCTTCATTAACATGGTGCGCGTCCCATCTTTAGATTAATTGGTGGCTAGATCGTTGGATCATTCAAAGTCGTTTTGTATAACTTAATAAATTTTTACACTCCAATTTACAATTCGTCAGAATTTAAGAAAGTCAAACAAGTGGGGGAATTTACTTATAGATTCACGAACAATATTAAAACACCTAAATTACACGCCTTACAGGGATCAGTTTAGTAACACACAAACTCATACACAATTTAACCTGGCAGGCAACTTCACGAGCCCAAAAAAATCGACCGAGCCCGAGCTTTAATTACATTTCCCAGGCTCGGCCGAGCTGGCTAGCCTAGCTCATAAATATTTTTTTAACCGATAAATAAATAAAACACCGAATAAGCATTTATTTAAATAAATGTGAACTAAGCCATTACTAAAGCTTAAACATGGATGAAATATAGCTCTAGCAAATACTTACTGTCAAAAATAGTTTTCTATTGCAAAAAATTGCATTTTTGTGAAAATATTTATTATTTAATAGTCGACCGAGCCCAGTGTCTAAGCTCGGGGCTCGACGAGCTTTTAAATAATTGCAAAAACAGCTGGGCTCGTGGCATTCCTATACAATACCTATTATTGTTTTTTCGAATTTCAAAACCACCTGTCTAGGGACTATTTTTCTGTACCCAGATAACAAAAAAATATTGTGGTAGCTCCCATAATTTCCGAGATATGATTGACCAAAGGCGTCCCACAAAGTACTCAATGTCTCTGGAACTATTTTTTTTTCGATGAAATTTCTTCGGTTCTGAGGTCCTTATAATTTTATCTCTTAGGAAAAAATCGAAATCGACAATCGAAGAATTTTTCTCCTGACCTTGTAGGTAATATTCCGAACTGCTGTTAAGCGATTTTATAATTAATATATAATAAGGGTATGAAGTTTAGAAACGCATATTCTGAGTTCTCGATTTTTTTTGAATTCAACTGTCACGTCATGTAACACCGCTTAGTCGCTCATGTTCACCTTGAGAGAAATCAGTGAACAAACAGCAGATCTCATGGACCATTCCAAAAAAGAGAAACAATCGCATGAAAACTGGATGTATCGGTAGGTTGGAGCTTGCTAAATTCGAATTTGTAGTTCATAAAGGTGGGGCATAGATAACTGAAAACCTCTTAGTCAGTATATGTCTTATCAGATTATCCAAGTTCTACAAGCTTTTTTTATTTCGCATTTTCTTTTGATCAACCTGAAACAATGAGACACTATCGATTTTTTGTGAGGTATCATTTGACTGACATTTTCATTTCAATATAAACCACAGTCTTTGTTTAAAGGTGCTTTCAATCGGTAGTTCTGCAGTGTACTTTCTAAGGGCCGCCAACAAAACTCCGGATACAACAATAAAACCCCCGAGAACACTAAGTCAAAAACGTATTTCAGATCATTGTATATTTTTAATCAAATATGCTATTAACGGATTTGTTGACTAACCTTATTCCATCTGGATACATTCCCATAAGAAAATATTGCCAAATGAAGGCAAACAAAATATCGAAAGTTTGAAACAGTGAGACAATCCCAGCTTCTTCATATTTTAGAGACAACGTGATACAAAATTCAGGAAGAAAATATAAGAGCGCCACTGCTCCTGTAAGTAGCCAGTCGTGAAGGTCAACCGGAAGTTCGAAATGAGACAGTGCCAAGCAAGTCACTAGAGACTGCATGATTCCCCAGATTGCTCCGAAAAGCATTATTACTGCGTAGTGGACATGACGTAAACCCCGCAGTGTCACAAAGAAAACTCCAAGACACAACATGGATCCTGTTGCCAACGCAGCGCCAATCTAAAAAATTTCAAAAGTGTTGAAATTCCTGCAAAATCCTTATAAGCAAAACTATTAGAATCCAAAACACACACTACAAAAAATTACCAAAATTTCAGTGTCAAAAGACTCCTTTCCGGTGAAAAACGGCGGTCGGGTGATTACAACAACGCCCAACAATGTGACGAGTCCACAAAAAACTGGCACAATTCCGGTTTTTTCCCGAAGAATCCAATGCGATGCGATTGTAACTAACACAGGCTATCATTTTTATAAGTTTAGTAAACGGCCTTTAAGTATAGAAATGTAAGTAATTCTGAATATTACCGTGCTAAAAGTAATGGTGGAGGAGTCTGCTAAGCTGATATGTTGGATTGAGTAAACTTGTAGAACTGCTGCTCCAGTCCCCGAAATGCAAACAATCTGTTGATGACAACCAAAATGTTGAAATACAAATAAGTCTTAAACGAAGAAAACATGATTTTGTAATGGTTTGGCCGATTCTTACCAATAACAACAGCAAATTCTTAAGATTTCCTCTGATGGGCCATGTCGAATTGAATATTGGCTGTTGTTTCCATAGTCTAGCGTATATTACAAAAGGCAAGATGAGCATCATTCCGGAAAACCGCCAAAAGTTTACCATATAGGAATTGTAGTTTTTGAAAAAATTGGTAAGAATAAGACCCAGAGTATATAAAGCGCTAGCTATAATCGTAAGTAGTATTCCAAGATAACTACGCCATCCTGTTTTTGACACCTTTGGTAACTTAACGGAAGATGGTATATCCTCAATAGTTTTCTCCGCAGCATGTTCCAAAACGAAAACTGAAATTTTACTACACTGAGCTGACACGTCGCCCACATCTAACAATTTGGACAAGGCAGTTGGTTCCACTTCATATGCCAATTTTGCGTTTTTCTCACTATCAGTGGACATGTTGAGTACACTCATCAAAACATTTTAGAAATTACTAATTATAGTTGAAGCCCGATAACACAAACCAAATGTCTAAATCTTTCATGAAGATAATTGAAGCCGACTAGTTGATATTTTGATCTGTGATGCTGATTATGTTGGAAGACAGCTGCGAAAAACTTGTTTGCATCAACAGCCTTGATTTGATCACAAAACATCAGAAGCTCTTCCAACATAAACAGAATGACAAATGAAGCGAGATCAGCACAAAATCTGTCTCATAAACCAGTTTGGTATCTGTATCTTTACCATAAAGTTGGAATCTCGTTGATTCCATTTATTCCATGCCAGGATTATGAAAAGTAGGGTTCGCCTGCTTTCGTGTCTTGTTTAAATTTGGCTCCAATGGTGGTTATATATTGACTATGTGTTATATATTCAGCGTTTTTAAGTTTTGTTACAATGAGACTGACGAGGTTTATTGGGAAAAGGAACTGATTTTATTTTATGCTGTACACAAAAATCATTAACTGTACGTTACATACGACTCAAAGTTACTTCGATTAGTTTGCTTTTTTTGTGTTGGATTTACATCCATTGCGGGTTGCTCTAAAAAAATAAAAGATCCGTGATTGACATTCCAATACATCAGAACTTAACTAACTTTACAACTAAAAACAATAATGGCTGTAACGTTTACCATGAGTTGTTTTTGTACCATGGCATGGGAACACATCCAGTTTGGGGAATTTGCCGAATTCCGCGTATTTTCACACCCTCACTTTCCACATCCCCTGGGAGCATACGCTTGAAACAGAAGCAACAAGTTACTCCAAGTATTACTAAAAAAATCACGAAAATGATACCGCAAAGTAAGTAAATAAGCCTAAACTTAACGCCCTCGTCCATGTTTTCAGGTTTAAACCCATATCAATTGATAAATTGTAAGTTTGAAACCAACTAAGTTTAAAACCTCAATTAAGGAAAAACATCAATTGTGTTCATAAGCTTTAGGTGTTCTATGTAGAACTGTATCTGTGGAGACCACGGGAATAGGTTTTTAAAAGGTTACCAGCGATCACTGCCATGAATATTTAAAAACTGTAACTTGGTTTGTCAGAGACAACCAGTTTTAGTTAAGAACTACGATCTGCAGGCGCAATTTATTGCCTACGCACAAGCTACGGAGGGGTGTCGTAATGCAATACAATAGAGAAATCAACACCCCTGATTTGTACGCGGGGTGTACAAATACACTGTACATGTTGTACGGGTTCGGCGGGTATGTCCCGAATGTTTTGGGCCCAAGGTCAAACCGAACCCAAAAGTTGAAGATAGCCTGGCCCCACCCCAAGGTCCTCCCACAATGGTCCCAGGCCTTATTGTCCCACAAATTTGTCCCAACGTAACTTTTCCCCCCTAATTGAGTAATTATACCATACTAAGAATACACATGACACAAGCTGTTGACAAGAGCCAATAATGAAAAAATCGAGTCCTTTTTTGCTTATACACATCAAATTTTCTTTTTATGCTGATTACGTACTTTTCTAACACAAATTGAACTTTAAGTAAGCAATCTGCTTTGAAATGCCCAAATTCAACTTTTTAGTGTTATTTGTTGAATCAATCAATGATATTAACAAAAAAATAAAATCACTATGCATTCCAATTCGCTCATACCGATTTTTCATGCAAAATAAATGGAATGTAACAAAGTGAAAGTAGATTAAACAAATGTACAGAAATGCCATCTGAAGAGTATTATCGACGATAAAAAGACGAAATTGACCGATTTTTTTTTTACATGTAGATGGTTCCCACATCTCCTAAAATAACGATAAAACTTGTTAGCTTGTGTGTCATGCAAGCCATACAAGTGGAGAAAAGACAATGAAGTTGGCACAAAGCCCAACAAGTGAAAAAAGGATTATTTTTGTAAGTCAAACGAAAACCATATCTTGATGCAGACAAAAAAATATTATGTTTTTTCTGCAAATTGGCACTGCTCACGCAACGGCTTGAAAAAATCTTCCCGTCGTCATTCCCAAAATAGAAATTGGATGTGTCGCAGGTCAGTTTTGTTCTATTAAAACTTGTTAGTTTGTGTGTCATGCAAGCCATACAAGTGGAGAAAAGACAATGAAGTTGGCACAAAGCCCAACAAGTGAAAAAAGGATTATTTTTGTAAGTCTGTGTGATGAACGAAAACCATATCTTGATGCAAGCAATAGAACATTCTGTTCATACCATGGATAAAATTTTTTTGCTGATGTAAAGACTGTATTTATTGTAAGCTGAGCTACAAGATATTACTAATGTTGTAACATATATTACTGACTTCGGTATTCAGATATTGACTTCCGACTAGAACTAAACGTTCGACTACATTTCGTGTATGTTTTACATTAATCATTACATTTATTATCTACACATTTAGTACATGTTTTATTTGCTTCAGAAAACGACAAAGTTATATTTGCAATAGGCTGTTAACAAGTGTGACTTTGACTTTTAAACTTTGATTCTGTTTAAAAGAGTGTTCAGATTAGATTTTACGTATTCAACTTCAGAAAAATTGTAGAATCTAAAAAAGTCTTGATGTCCTTGTTCCTCTTCTTCCTGGTGCTTCATTCAATACACGTTCAGTTCCCATTAATTTAACCACCTCCATAGTGTAGTCATTTATTTTCATATCAGACAATGGCTTTGCTCCGTTTATTTTCACTCTCATTAGAGCGTCGACGGTCTTGGGATCCGTGGAGCTTCTACCTCCTTTTTGTAGTCTAGTGAGAACTGAAAATCCTCTTTCAGCTTCTGCGCTACTATCCGGTAAAACTAGAAGTTTCTCCATGAAGATTTTCAACCTGGCCGTTACTTGAAGTTCTGAAGAGTCGTGTGTTATATATGGCCAAAAAACACTGGGAAGGCTTTCGATTTCCTTCATTGCTTGCACATTATTAAGAATATGTCCAATCAATTCACGAAAGTCATCCTGGAGTAATTTGCATTCATTGTCGGAGTGTTTAATCAATTTGCATACGATTAGGAAGGCTCGATTTATTTCTTCATTTGTCAAGGAACTCTTCTCTGTTATGTACCTTCTATTATCAAAAATTAACATTGCCCGAATAAGTTCAATTTGGAAATAGCTATCCATCGCCTTAACGATTTTCTCGTACAAATGTGGCCGAACTGCGTACAGTTTATCGTCTGTGATTACCTTCCTTGTCAACGATTCACCTGCGCATAATACCGGCGTCACACAATCCTCTATTTGTTTCATAGTACATGCTGGAACATTGCATACTGTTGCGCATGTGCAGGTCTTTAGAAATCCTTCAACGCTTTTGCCGTATTTACTTTGTAGTGACTTGTACTCCTCCAAAGTGGATAAAATGGCAGAGGCGTGGTCTGATAAAGTTCCAACTCGTTGCTGTAAAGTTAACGAGAGTATTTTGTTGATCGTTAGAAGATCCAGCATCTCGTGATGCATTAAAACATTCGTGACGTCGGTGAGTGAATCCAGCAAACTTTTGGCTTTCTGTCGGGTGGCGACAGGAAAATCAGTTTTGTCTGTTGATATCATCTCCAAGTCTTTGGTGGCAAGGACGCGATTCTTTAGAATGGTATCCACCACTCTCTCTTCTGCCGCAGCCCACCTAATCTGGTGGTTTTGCTTGAACCGAAGGGGTTTAATATTATATTCTTGCCCAGTTTCTGCCAAGTGCTGAAAGCGCTTGGAACCTCGCGCCTGATAGAATATGTAAAGATCGTTTAATCCACGCTCAAAATTTGTGATTACTTTTATTTCATTATCCTTAGGGTCGCGTAGAGCAGACTTTAGAACTAGACTCAATTTGTGTGCAAAACATCCGATGTTGGCTATATCTCGATTAAGTGCCTTCTTAAGTTCCTGCAGGAACGATTTGTTAGGGCCTGTCATCACTGCAGCGTTATCAGATATGAGATACATTAGTTTGTTGTTGAAGAAAGTTCGAAAACCGGGCACTAGCTCATTGTCCTGTGTAACGGCATTGTAAAAACAATCGAAGGTGGCTTTAGCGCTTTCACCTTCCTTCAGTTCAATCATTCTGTAGTAATAAACGATCGGATATGAGTCCTCAATACTCATAAAATAGGTTACGAAGTAGGGAATATTCATGGCGTTGGTTGTGGCGTCAACAATGAGGGAGAATGGTTTGTTCTCAGCTTTCAAAAATGTCAGCAGTTTCGTATGCATTGTGGTAGAAATTATGTTCACGATTTTATTAGCTCCATAGTAGCTCCTATATGGAGTTGCCAGGGTGACGCCATTTTGGATTTGCATGTCAACTATTAGCTTGTGGCTTGAGAATGGAATTTCGGCATACACCTCTGTCAACACGGTTCGCACCATTCGAGCCATCGGTTCGTGCAGAGCATTGAACTGCTCCTTGGCTTCTAATGTTAACCTTGGTAGCTCACGCTGTGATTTTGCGAGCTTGAGACTAACTGAATGCTTCATTGCCAGCAGATGAATTTCGTCTTTATTGTGTGCTTGAATCATCTCAGCATTTCTGGTTGGAGTTGAAGCGATTGCCCCGTTTGTCGTGGCCAACGAATTTCGAAGTAGGTCGTCGGAATTTTGCAAATCATGGAACTTCTTGCACAGTTTGCATTGAAAACGCACGCCACTCGTTTCCGATCCTGTACTAACAAGACGAATCCATTCTTGATTCACTCTCTGAGTTAGAATTGCTCCTTTGTTCGGAAGAAGTGGTGCGGCAAGAGTAATCCATTCCATCTTGAAATCATCCTCAGCCAGTGGCACCGTAGATGGAGAAGGGGTAACTCGTGTCTGTCCCTGAGATTGAACTGGAGTCGGCGTTGTCGCTACCACCCTTGCTTCTTCCCGCAATGCAGTAATACGTGCATTACATACTCTCAGCGTAGGGATTTGCAGTCCACCGGTGGATCCACCATGGTCGACAGTCTACCTGTCCAACCGTCCACTGCCACCGGTAGATTGTGGACAGGTGGCCGGTAGATGATTTTTTCGCGAGTGGACAGTGGACAGGTAGACAGTCGACAAAATTTTCGATGGTAGCTGGTGGACTGGTAGACGGTATACAACATTTCTATGGGTAGCTGGTGGACAGGTGGTCGGTGGACTAACTTTTCAAACAAAAATATGCTTCCTTGCGTTGGTGAAATGCACAATTTAAGCATGAAACCGAGGGAAGTAAGCTATTTATGGCCATGTAAGTGCATTATTTATGTTTATTTATGCTTAATATGCACAAAAGTGCTCGTTTTTAGCATATTTCTGTCAGTTTCAAGTCTAGTCGGTGGACCGGCGGGCGGTAGGCAAACTTTTTCGAGGTAGCTGGTGGACAGGTAGACCGTGGACAAAAAATTCCACGGTCGCTGGTAGACCAGTGGAGGGTCGACAAAAAATTGGTAGGTAGCGCCTGGGCAGGTGGACGGAGGACAAAATCTTTGCTGGTAGACTGGTAGATGGTAGCGAACCTGAGTGCAAATCCCTATTTCAATCTTCAATTCCATTTCCAGGCTTTCTCTGGGGTGAGAGAACAAGGTGGTTGTAAAGAAGCTAAAAATATTCTGTGTCGCATACAATGATCAAAGATATGACAACCATGATGATATGATATGATGACTCAACAAATTAAAAAATGGGCCAGATTTCGTTTGTTATGCGGATGCCAGGAGGGTGCCAACACAACTCGTTTCAAATAAATGCATTTAAGGCCATGTTTCCTTGGAAGTGTGTCAAAAGCCCGGCACACTTTTTTATCCAACTCTACATAGGATTGTCTCCTCCAAAGCCTATGAATTCGCTGGCAATTATATTCAAGTGGAAACACCTATCTCGTAGAAATTCAAATTAGCTAAGCATGATTCGACGTGGTCCACGACATAAACTATAAACTCAATTGTGCTTTTCGAAATCTACATTTTCCGGTAAGTTCCGTTCTTTCTATTGGAATGTCATTGACATTCCATGCAAGCAGGAGAAAGTTCATTGAGCTTCTACATCATTTCTTTGTCTTCGCAACCTACAGAAAAAAACGAAATGACATCAGAAAGAATGTCTGAGTCTGCGTCTTCAAGATGAAAACAAACTAATTTTTACTCATAGATTACATAGCCCAAACATACCGTAGAACCTTTAAAACAGGTCTTGTACTTTAAAACTCCCTGTAGATTGACGAGGTTTTGTTTGACATGCCTCATTCCCTCCACCAAGCCATAATATGAAAATATAATTTACTCCCGTTACAAAAGTGGTCCTTAACAAGACTTTTCCCTGCTAATCTAAATGATTTTTAGGAATCTATTGTTTGCTGTACTAGACCTCCAGTGATAAATTCAGTGCCTCTTTTTAAACCTAGCTAAATACCTGACCTATTGTTACTTAGTTTATTCTAAAATGTTTAAGTCCATGGACTTTAAGTACATGGTAAGTAAGTCACTCTGCGGGAGATCATCTTCAGATTTTCAGACATAATACAAACAGGGTCCAAGATATCCAAATGTGCAGATCATTTATCATGTTCCATCAGATTTTTTCGTATCATAGTAAATATTCTACAATTTTGTCTTAACAATGACTGATAACGATGAGTTGCATGCATTTGTATATAAAATCCTTTCCATTATATATTTCCGTCGTAACGTGTATTTATGAATGAAAATATCATTGATAAAGTTGGGGATTAGGGGTAAATCCTTATCGCTTTTCAAAGGTGAAACAGGTCGATGTTTTTCGGTCATACTTCACGCCTTATTAAAATTCAGCACTAGTAGGATAGGGTGAGATCTCTGTAAAGATCTCTTTATTGAGAAAATATCACCCTTGCGCAACAAGTTCGGAATAGAGAGAATGTGGTGCATCCTGTGAGAAAATGTTCATCCTTTTCCACCCATATAAATGTAGTGCATGAAATAGTGGGTAAGAATATTCCAGTTGCTTTTTACTTTGAAGTTCGTAGGTACGCTATAAAATGTTTATAGAAAGGATATGACAAGAATATTATCTCTCTCGTGTCGTCATTTATGTGTACATATTCAAGTCTGTCGCTTGTTTGATTCTGAGTTCATCAATTTTAACCAAAAAGAATCAATTTAACATACGACAACGTGTAATAAAAAATGGTTTTTTGTTGAGTTCTCATCAGCGTTGTTAGTCTTTGGTAAAACATTGAATATAAGCTGGATGAAATATAACAGAGCGTGCTTGCCAAAATCGGTAGATGTTCGTTACTCTACGGAGCCACCGAATATCCACAACAATATAGGGGACATGAACAAAGTATGCCACGGTCTGGATGGGTGAGGTCCCCACAGGTGTTTGACACTACATGTTAACGTAAATAGGAAAGAGCGAGACATGATGAGGGGTGACTCCCAAAAGTAGGGGGTTTCAGCGTGACATACTTTGTACACGTCCCCATAGCAAAGAACTTTTAGTACAGTTCTGCACACAGTAGTAGTGCGGTATTGGTAGGCTAACGACGTAGTCTCGGTAAAAATTTTAAAAAAATGTGTAACTATAAATGAAAAGGTGTAGTTGGTGAGTTTAAATACGGAAAATCTGACTACGGCTCCTGACATTGTGTCAAATATACTGGAATGAAGGACTCGCCACAAAGAATCAGATCTCAAAGGTGAGTTATTTATTCAAATTTTTTCCCAGTAGTCATAAATAAGTCGCCAACTCTAACTGAATTAATAACCGAATACACTGAAGTTACACGAACACAAAGTAATTAATGTTTGGTGTAAGATTTTAACTTTAAAAGATGTTCCGAACTCTTAATTTGCAGCGAACCGATATAATGAATTCACATCTCTAAACGTTTCGGTAATTTTATATAGAACTAGCCTATTGACTTAAGAAAGTGGGAACCGCGCTGCCGAATCCATTATGATCCAAGTAGCCGTTTGAATCATAAGACAAATATATTAACAATGTAGGCCCTCCCCCTGGAACCGCATGTCTAGTAAAATCTTTCTGTGACTTCTTTACCATACCACTGCATTTCTGCGACTTCCGGATGCTTCTGCATATAAACCACATGAGAAACAATTTTACCGTTAAACTTTTGCAGAAAACTTTTACCGGACTCAAAGGCTACAGAATCCAATTGACATCATCTATATTAGTCATGTTGTCGGGTAACAGTAGGGGTACTTCTCTTGTAAGTATATTAAATGGCAATACTGATAACAACCACAACACAAAATTAAATGATAAATTTTATTGCAAAGAATCCTCACTCAATCCCGCACTGTTTGTAATTAGCAGCTCTCCTAACCATTCCAAAGATGTACACTGAAAACATTGGGAACACATATAAAATTCATCGTGGGAAGCAACACGGCGCCTCTCGTATGTTTTCATTTTGCCGACCTGGGTCATACATACTTGTTAAAGTTCTGTATTTGCTTTGAGGTTTAACAGGCACGATGGGAAACATTAGTGGTCCACGTTTTTCGCGACTTCAGTTGTAAAAAAGTTTTGTGACTCCTGACAAGTTTCAAAGGTCGATATATGGCGTTATTTTACGAATTTGTTTCACAGAAACTTGTGATTACTAAAACCGCAATAATAGTTAGTTGAAGTTTAACGCCATATCCCAATTTCACTTGGATATATGTTATATATCATATGAAAGACGCAGATTATAAAATACGCTGTTAAGAATATTACTTATATCTCAATTTATAAATTTAAGCACAAAAATTTACATTTCCTTTGATGTATATGTATGACCCAGCCATGTAAATATTATGCATGAAAACTGAAGACGCCATGTTGTTTCCAATGACAACCTTTGATTTCCAATGTTACTTATAAAATTTTCATAATTATAGATTTACTTTGGGTGTTAATGTGGGTATTATCTGTGGAGCTCCTGATACCAAATAGTGCGTAGTTGCGGGAATCTTCTTTGTAATTATATTTTGTCGTCTTTAATGGGCAAACGTTTTAAACTCATAATATACTACAATCATGTAGTTTTGTGTTTTAAACTTATCAAAATGAGCCAAGTAACCATTATAATGACATAGGTTTGCACACATTTCAAGTTGCATCAGTATTTCGTCCATTCGCAATGGGGATTTTATAACGACCGCGATATTTATACGCCAATCAAAAGAATATGACATCTGCTAGCTTTACATGTCAAAAGACATTTACCGACTACTGGTCACTGACAATTCCGATCTGGTTTGAGGTCGTAGAAATCAGTAAAATCCTTTGTTTCATGCAGCATGACATGATTAGAGATGATGAAGTTGGCAACAATGTTATTTCCGATTACTACAATGTGAATCACATAATGTAAAAAGTACAGCTTAAGTGTCCACGGTTTAATAATGAAATCTAATCCTTATGTTGAATATCAAAATCTTCAAGTCAAGTTCAAGAAATCAAGTCCACCTAGGGCTTTGTTATTGTGGCAAGTAAGCTTCAATCATTTACAATCACTAGCTGAATGTTTACGAATGGTGCGTGGGGTGGTACATTCTGCAACTATATACCTGGTTAGAACAATCAGTGAATACACTCATTACTCATTTCGCACGGAAAAAGTTCTTACTAAATTGTTTTAAAAAGTTTTACGTGACGTAATCAACCTGAGTCATAAAACATCTATTATCGGACTACTTGCGCAGCATTGTCATTATAAGTAATTACAATTAATGAAGTCACAAAGGGCATCGACATTATGCTAGAAATTGAGAATTTTGGATACAATCATGAGTTTTATACAATCTTGTGCTTGTTAATATGCGTATTTCATTGTTAGTAGAAACAGTCTGTAATAATCTCTTTTAACCGGTAACTTGACTTAGTGTTAAGCCTTTTAGTCTATTTATTCCTAACCGCGACTTTGACATTAATACACAAGTTTACTAAAGGCGTGAAGTTTTGTTTTTATTTTGAAGCAATATTTAGGCGATATTTTCGTGTAAGGATCCTGATATGCCCATAATGAAAAAACCCAATTGGACCCAAAAAGCACACTACAGAAATAAGCACGCTACAGTCAAGTCACTAAGTTTTAACACAGGTGAGATAGGGTAGAGAATAAATGAAATCTGCTTGTGAAAGAATTGAAATGAACACTCTGCGGAAGTTACAAAATATTGTCTGGTGCTGGGTTCTCTCATATCTAGTTTGGATATAAGGGAAATGCTTGAAGATTAAAAAAACTTGTACAAGGGGAAATTTTCTTATCCTATTTTTCGGTAATACATCAACTGGTATAACTTCAACTCGTCCTTCATTGAACTCGTCTAACTCAACTCGTCTTCCGACAACTCGCTCTCAGTAGGGAACTCGTATAACGCGCAACTCGTATAA
>JAAXOA010002184.1:0-13804 GCA_036561885.1 Salina celebensis | reverse complement strand
TTTTTGACCAATCAAAACAACCCAAGGGGGTAGTTCGAGTTGCAATGATTACCTCTTTCATAACACCCTGTACATGAAGCAGTACTCTATTTGGAACGCTTGGAGATAGGGTCACAAGCCAATCTACTGCCACAATGTGCCTCTGATGGAGACACACCCCCGTACCCGCAGTTTTCGATCAGTTCACAAATAACCCAAATTTCGATTCCCACGCTTTATGGATCATCCGATCCCCAAGCGAAAACTTACATGAAACATTGTGTTAAAGTTGATGGGAAAAACTTTAGCTCGAATAGCAGGGTAGCTGGATGAGCACCAGTGGTTAATTAAATAAGATTGATTTGCATTCAGGTTCTGGAATGAAGCTCCTTGGGAAGTTATACTTTTTAGTGACACCATCTAGAATTAAATCATACACTTTAATCATTCCAAATGATAAAAGATATAAGGCAAACCTTAATACTTGATGTAAATGATGAGCTCCACAAACAAACACTAGTCCGAAAGCAAGCATGAATTCAAAATAGTAAAATCGTTGTCCTAGTCCGGCTTTAACGGCAAATACGTTATCGAGGTGTAAAGAATAGTAAGTAACTTGATAGACCATGTAGGAGCAAAGTCCGTACCCAAACGCAACGCTGTGGGATCTAGACAAAGCAGATATTTTGCGAAACAGAGAGCATTGTCTCCAGAGTAGGTTACTTCCTCGATGTCGCTGGATTGGCCAGCTTTTAGTTTTAAAATCTTTGCTTATTGACCATAATGTAATTATTCCACTTAAAAAATACAAGTCTACATAGGTATCTCGAAGATTCCTCACAATGATGGCGGTTAGATGACATCCTGCAAAAAATACATTTTTCGCGGAGTCTGTCCTGTTGGTTAAAACAGTAGTGTTAATTTCATAAATCCACAAGGAATTGGCTTGATAAGCTTCTTGAAGCAGACCAGAGATCTCAATTTTTCCGAAATTGTTAAAAATGAAGTAGTTGCAGACGCTTAACGTTGAGCAAACGCACAAGTATATGTAAAAATTGGCTTTTGTTACGACTCCGGATTGACACAGTCTTGTTGACTGGGAGATTCGGTCAACTTTATTCACAAACTTTAACAAGCTAGTTCCCCCAGAGGATTGAATTATCGTAACTGTTACAATTAAATTAATGTATGTCGTAGTTTCCACTAAATGCAAATACAGCAGTGGGTTAGTATTATTATGCTGTGATTCCTGTATCAAATTGCCCACACTTTTTATGAACTCTTGGCCGACGATAAACAGATAGACACCCGAGAGAAAGTATGTAATACCCTGTAACAATTTCAATTAAATGCAATTTAGTTTTTGTTTTGAAATACGAGGAAAAGAAATTTGTATAATGGGAATACCCATTGTAACCATCTGCGATCTAGTTCAAAAGGGCCATTTTCGTGACGCTTTAGACGATATGGGGAGCAACACAGGAAATATGCGAAATTGAAGTAAGCTTCAAGGAATCCTGTGTAGTTGGAGGACCTACTGATATAGTATTTGGATTTTTTGGAATATTTCCCTTCACTGTTTATTCTATTCATTTGGGTTACTTACACCTTCACTGGAAGAATGTTCAAAACAAAGTGCGTCAGGCATTATGGAAGACTGTTGTATGTACATTAGAACTAGGTTATCCACTTAACGTCTTAATTCTAATAACAACAGGCGCTGTGGAAGCATTCTATTCAAACAACTTAACGTCAGCGGGTCGTTAGAGAAAATGGTTTAATAATTATAGTTCACTGTTATGTCGTTCCTGTTATACCTACATATATCATTTTTTTGGTGTAAGAAGACAAAATGTATGTACTCTAAGAAATATCCAAATTGTGTTTCAAAAATGTCTCTACGACGCTTTTTCATCGATCCATTTGTTTTGTATCTAAAATGTTACATCAATTTCCAGTTCGTGCCCATCTCAAATATCTAAAAATTCAATACAATGTTTCTTAATAACGCTCATTTTCCAACACTTTGCATGGCATCCTTATCCCTTGTATCTTCACGTTTGACAAAACGTGGACAAATATTTTATTAGTTACTTTTTGAAAATTACCAGAAGGTTTGTAAAAACAGTAAGTATGAAACTAATGTACTTATAGTTATACTTATGTAGCGAATCTATGATCCAAGCATCTACTAATGGGAGTTTTAACTGAATTTAAAATCATATGCCGTAAATGCATTTTTTTAATGATGTGGTTTTATCAAAGAAACATATTTGCAAACATTCAATGTGTCTGTTGATGCCTAGCCAACTTTATTTACATGCATTCAGTTGACGAGAAAATATAATCATGTGAAACTGCATATCACCACTCTGAGATTCAAATGCAACGGATAAAAATGTTTGTAGTTAGCAGTTATCCCCTTGTGCAAGCTATATTATCACGAAGCTAATGCCGATTTTGGCAGCAAAGTTTTTCCCATCAACTGTGATGTCGTAAACAATCTTTCATAAAGAAACGTAATCTTGGTGTTTAGCATAAAACTGAACATAACTGGCCATGTGTGTGGACTACCAGCTATTAACGCATCATAATTCCATTTTACATCAATTTTGATAACCTCACTTAAAATCTAGCACCAGTCGCTACAAACATTTGAGAAAATTCAATTGTTTTGTGGTTGTTGGCTACTCGTTTTTTCCACTACTTGACATCACCGACACAACAAACATAAAAACTACTCATGAAATACGACAGATATAAGTTTACAACTTAAACCGGGTGCTATCAGATTGACCAGAAAAAAAATCCACAATGACTAGTTTTGTTTCTGCAAGGTGCACTCTAAACGATATGTGTATCTTTGAATTGGAACAGCTAAAGAGGGCGGTTGGGCAGTAACGGTACAATTTTTTTTTCTGAGGCATCACATTATTGCCATCATTATTTTTGCGAGTTTGAAATCTTGCTGGACCACTTTGTTTGGGGTAATGACCCAAACGAGTAGCACAAGCAGCTTCGGCAGTAGGACTATTTCATTTGCGTGTACACCCTCACTACACATTTTATCCGCCAATACACGTACACTTACAATCAAAATAAACAAGACATGAATATCATGTAGGAAAACACGTTCTTCAATCATTTTTTCATGGTGTTACCTTAAAAAGTTATATATCGAAAAGCCAACAAGGGTGACCAGGCTAAGGCCAACTGGTAAAAAAATGTACGAAATATTAAAACATCAACAACATTGGCTTGTGTGATGGGCCGTCCATTTGCCTCTAATAGTATACTTTGTTTCACGATTTTTTTTATTAAAAAACTACGCTTGGAATTAACATCATGATGTTGCCTATGATAGTGATGATGGTCGTCATGAATGTCGACCTGTCTCTTGATACCATGATCTTACTTTTTCTTCATTCTTGATTCAAAATATTTCCCCTATGCTTACCATCACTATCCAAAAGCCCATCGCATTCCGTATGTTAATCATTTATCGTGTGCAATGCAACATTACTGCACATACAATCTACTACTGATTGTGGTTACTTTTTTTGACGAATTGACTTTCATGGTTTTTTTTACTTCAAGTGATGTTTGATAAACTCCGAGAGATTGACTTGCCCGTTGGGCAAACGATTTTAATGTGGAAAATCTGATCTGCGTAAGTGATTTTGATTCATTCCGTGTGACCGATATCTTTTCAGGTCAGTTGGGTTGAATGCAGAACAAAATGAAGTATTAATGACCGAAAACAGAGAAATTCTGGCACTCGATATATTATGACAGAAAGTGCATCTCTTTTCGTGCACATTTTGCAATGACCACTTCGTTTGTACCCAACTCAAATTTGTAGTTATTTCCACCTTGTGTACTTGGTTGACTTAAAACAGGATATTTCGGTTTAACGTGTCTGCTGTCGTTCTAGAACCATTTGGCTAGACGCAGGTTGAGGAGCATGAATCGAGGTCAATATTAGATCCTTTATATAAAAAAACCTTCATTTATACCTCCCTCTCGAAATGATACTTGATATAAGGTAACTAAGTAAAACTTATCGATGATAAGCCGGGTTGCGATTTTTGGAAAACCTCAATTTAATTATAACAAATAAAAACACTAGTATAATGTAGCTTAAATAGTCGCAAACCCATCTTGCACCGTTTGAAGCAATTCTAAGCAGAGATTGCCACATATTGGTTTACATATTCGGCAAATGATTTTAATGTGAATTTTAGCAAACAAACCTTGTTTCACGATTCAATTGTTGTTGTTGGCTCAAGTTGTTGAGTTGTAATACTTTCTCGTTTGTGGGTCATAAAATTTGGTTGATCTTTATGATACCCTTTCCCATTTTTTCGTTGTATGTCATTAAACATCCTGGTATTGGGTGACGTCGTCTCACAAAGCATGAGAAAATTGATCATTTTTTCTGTTGGCAGCATGTCAAGTGATTTTATGCAGGTAATAGAAACGAAAGAGTAATTAAAGTGCATGGGAAAGCCTTGAAACGCGGGGAAATTCTTGTTAAAACAATTTTTAAGTATAAAGGGTTCAAAATTTTAACAGTGTCTATGCTTTATGTCCAAAGATGTTATGCTGATATTACATGCACGTGTCTCATAAAAATAAAAACGGTTAACAACAGCTCTAATGACATAGCTGAACGTCAGCACTGAATGTTCGGAATATGTAGCGTTTGGAGATCAATGTGACAGTGACAGTAATAGTCTGATGGAAAAGATTAAGTTTAAGTCAAGAAATACTTCAATAAAGAGCATTGCCGGAGTCCTTTCCAAAATAATATCACACAAACTTGCATGTCAAAAAGTTAGGTCCTACTGCTGATGGGCACCTCCCCACGTGCCATCGTTACGCACCTGACATGCTCCATTTTCCGGGTTTTGTGCGGGACACTGCAATAATACGTCGCACCTTATACGAAAGTTCATCTGACAAAATCCCATCCCTTGCCAAACACCTTCATGATTGTCATCGGCAACATAAACACACGGCCTTGAATCAATACGTCAGCCTACAGGTCAAACGGTGCGACCTATATGTATTCTATAGACAAACGGACAGACAGATGCAGTGAGCGATCTCATTATTTGTTAAATAAAGACGTAATCGTATTTTTTGTCACTAATAGAAACAATTAAAGAACAGAAAACTCAAAATGCACATGAATAGCTGCCAATGTAAGAAAATTGGATATTATCAAGAATCAAGACCTTGCGCAAGTCCTTAAGTGGAGAAAGCTGCAATACTAAACTAATGCCTTCATTACTGATTAATTAAGATGTAGTAGATTTTCCTTAGCAATACATACAGTAAGATTCAGCTTGTTTAATGTGTAACTATTGATCGCGAAATGGTTAGCCCTAATACTAAGAAAATCTAGACAAATGAACTTGTCATGTATGCAATCTATTATTCGTCCTTAAGACCTATGACCTCACCATGAGTTTCTTTGGGGTAAAAGTTACACGGCATTTTTTGAGTGCGTAGGGTGTAATCGTGAAAATGTGGTTCATCGCTTGCAGAGGATGGAGAAAACCGGCTTTTTAGTGTGCCAATAGTAATGAAACTGCTACTACACAACACTACTTTTCGGCGAGTATTTAGTACAAGGCATGAGTCCTGCTTTGAAGCAGTCCCTCTGCGACGACCCACATTTTTGATTGTAGACGAAAAAAATTTGTGGAGATTTCAAGTTATTTGTACAACTTCTATGCATTGCAATTATCTAATCTGTGTGAAAAACCGCCGATGAGTCGAATGCCTCCTCTAATAGATTCCGTGATGGCGGCGCAGCAACCAACTGAGGTATTAAGCAACCAAGCCAAGAATTTTAAATTAAAACGATTTTAAAATGTCATCGCCTAGGCGAAAGAGGATATTTATGAACCTTTCTAGTTAGCTGATTTATCATTTTTTTAAAAGTTATTACTCAAAGAACTCAAACAACCATTGTCATCGAATGTTTTATCGAATCAAGTGGTCCCGTTTCAGTATGTTGTGTATAAAAATTATGTATGAACTACGAACAAATATAAATGTAACTATTGCTGTCTGAATAAAATAGTAGCTATTCTCCCCTGATGCTTGAATCCTGGTCGATCCACTTTGTCTACTTTCACGTGCTACATTAAAAATATTAATGCTCTAGATCAGAAGATTTCGTACATCATGGCTACTTTGGAAGTTAGTGAAACAGTAGACACAAAGCTTTCAACTGACGGGTGACGGGAAGTTATTAAAGTCAATGTTTCTCTTCTAAATATCACCAAATACTTCGTCGCACTAACGAACTCCATTGAAGTTGGCTGCTAATAACACAACGGGAAAAGTTCCCCTCCTAGATTTTAAATGAGATGCCCATTGCCGAAGCCATTACGATATCTGTAGGTAAAGGGCAGAAAAAAGCAAATTATTAAACAAACTTTCATTTCCGATTCTAACTAATGTGAAAGAACAATTTCAAAGGTGAAAATAATCAAATCGTTTTCCCTATGCTTATAATTTTACAAATTTACGACAATCTAATTGCATTAATGACAACATGTTGTGCAGTAATATTGTACATACATCAACTTCACAAATCTTTCAAAATATACCCCAGGTGAGAGTAAAAAATTCTCTATTCTACCTTAAATCGGCAGTCCATCACTGTGTTAGTAGTATAACACATTCTTTTTTCAATTTCGAAGTAGTCCACTCATTTTTCTCCGCTTTATTGTGTTATTTCATAATCGACTCGGTCTCGAAGTGAAACCTGTAATCCTAGTCTGCAATTTTGTAGAAAACATCCTCGCAAAGATAAAATATTAACCTGGCATGCGATCAGTTTTTATATCTTGACAATGACGAGGGTGATATGTTATACATGACCTGAAGCTAACTGCATCTTGCTACAAAAATTCCCATAAACGACATGCTCTCTGCAAAAAAGTCATCTATACCCTAAGATAAAGAGAAAAATTGAAAAGCCCACACGTTTTTCTTTTTAAAACCCCAAGAAAAAGCCCAAAGTGTATTAGGTTTGCATCCTGCCTTCATATTGCGGTTCGGACATCAGCGAAAGAAAAAAAAAATGGCAAATGGTTAACTTAAGTTATTAAAGTGAACGATCTATCAATGTTACTTACTTCGATCGTTAAGTTAAAACCCTTTTCTCTAGGGAAGACTAGCCGATCCCTGCCCTAAATGTAGCTTATGTAATGTATTATCTATTGCATTATAATATCATTATAAACAAGACTATTGTCGTTGCATGTACTGATCGTGTGTCATTATTGAAAACTATTTACCCCTTTACAACCTGCACCTCCTTTTATTTCTCCTAATCTATCTGTTACTTTTAGCACCACGTTATTTTGTTGCATTGTTGTTTCGCAAGTCTCTACGTTTCAGATTACTTCCCTGCAAAAACAGATTCCTTCAAATCTTGTTTTTTTTGTTACCCTGAACCTTGCAGCAGAATCTGAGAGAATATTTAAGCAATCCGGTCAGTCGTTCTTTCAATAGTTGTCAGTTACACTTGCTCACATCAACAATCAAATTGGCGTCTTATCGGGACTCTCAAAAAAAGGATGTTTTCAGTGAGTCACGTTTCCTGGGAACGTTGAAAAAAGTTTTGTGAATTTGAAAGTGAAGTGTGAGAGAGGTTCTTTCAAAAAACCGTTCTTGTGTGTTCTTTGTGGACACAACGTTGTATGGATTTCGTTCTCTTGGATTTCTCATAATTTGGATTAATGGACAACATTCACATTGCTTTCGGAACATGTTGCGGGGGAGTAGAGGATGGGGATTGTTTAAACTGATTCAAACCCCTCCACCTCTCCCTCTTGTCGTGTGTTCGAAAATCATCCAGACATACAATGAAATTTGTCATAGCACAATGGAGTCTCCTTAAGATTGGACTTTACATAATTTACATTTCCCTTGATTTTCCTTTGTTTGTATAGAATGCATGGAATGCTTTTACTTGATATCTTACATATCTTGGAGCTTAGCTGATACCTAAAAGGATTTGGTATTATTTGAAGCTTCCTGACAAGACCTTTCAAGTACACCACTATCTATTTCGTGTAGCTATAGAACCATAACAAGCTGTCGTTGACCTACTTGTTTAACTCTAAAAAACCGCTATTGTGGATGGTCGGAAGATTACTGTGGACATACCGGAGTATTGCCATTGACTAACGTTGTGTTAAATGACACAGAAAGCAGACAGAGGGAGACGACTTGACTCAATGGAATGAACTTTGTCGTTGCGGACAGCTCTGCCGTGATACACAACTGGATAAAACGATGATGGTTGTTCGTTCACTTCAACAATTTGAATATTTTTTAATAGAAAATTTGACAATCTTTTGTACGTATTGAATATGATGTGTATGCATTAATACTGCAGATAAGGAAAATAAAGTTAGTACCTCAGAAGATTTTTGTGTATTCTCGCTTTGATAATTTCTTTGTCACTCATTTTTTTGGCTCGAGCACCACGGTTCATTATCCGTTAAAAACGGCTAACAGTCTGTGAATTGGCATCAAGAACGAATCATTTTCTTGATTTTTTTACTTTCTCTCATAATTGCTTGAAAAAAAAACAGATTTTAAAGCATTCAAAACTAAAGTTTTACGCGCCTGGAAACAATTTGAAAAAAACAGATCAAGCATACGGACACCCAATCGCCGATGTCGATTGCAACGGAACGTCCTAGGCGGAATGGCGCCAATTATATGTAAGAGCAATCCAAACGTAATAAAATATCTCGTCATTTCAGCGTAATTGACATAACTTGTGTTTCTTTTTAGTGCAGGAAAATATTCTCCTCCGAATCCCTTCAGGAGAACGGTACTTACTAAAAAGAGGAAGGAGTCAATTACCGTATTCCTCGGTGCGGACAAAAAAAATATCGGATCTGATGCATGGGTGCGACGGCTTCACAAGCACGTGAATGGACAGGATGCCACGGTGACAATGGGTGATATTGAACGCTGGATAGGGGCCTATGGGTGGATCACGGTAAGTATCTTCATACTGAATTAGTTTTGGTGCAAGCTCAAAAACAATAATTGCATGAATATTTGATTTCAGGGTAAAGAAGAGACAAATGCTCCAGCAGCTGCACCACCAACCGCACCTGCACCAAAAAGAGGTAGACCCAAAGCAGGTACTTCTGCAGCAAAGGAAACAAATGAACCTCCTCCTGCTCCAAAGGTGAAAGAAAAGAAACCGACATCAGCGATGAAAGCTCTCACGGATCAAATGTCCAAGTTGGACACTGCGGATAAACCAGCCAAGGGAAAGGGTAAAGCGAAAACGGCTGCTACAAGCACAAAGGCGCCCCCAAAATCCAAGGGCAAATCTCCTGTTCCTGTTGCTCCTGTCATACCTAGCGAAGGAATGGACGTAGGAAGTAGCGAAGGCGAATATTCTGAAGATGAGCAGGAAGAAGAGAGTCCAAAACCAGTGGTTAATACTGTTGTAGCCACCGCATCCGGGAAGAAAACAGTAATATAATTTATAACTTTTGGTTTGTTTAAATTGTTGTTAATGGGTTGTAGTAACGAATTGTTTTATTTTCATTTCAGGGAAAGAACGCTGCTACAGCTTCTACATCAAAAAAGAGTCCATCACCAACGCCATCAACAACAAACAAGGGGAAAGTGAAAGCAGTTACTTCAGCAACAAAGGAAACGACTGACGCTCCACCCGCTTCCAAGGGGAAAGAAAAGAAAGCTGCGACAGAGTCGAAAACTCTCGCTTCTCAAGTTGCAAAGTTAGCGACAACAGAGAAACCATCCAAAGGAAAAGGCAAAGCAGACGTACCCCAAGAGGTGGCAACGGCCAAATCAACTGCAAGCACTAAGCTACCACCTAAGTCCAAAGCTAAATCTCCTGCACCTGTTGCTACGGTTACACCTAGCGTGGAAGTTCTAAAGGCAAGTAGCGAAAGTGAATATTCTGAGGATGACGAAGAAGAGGAAGAAGAGGTGCCAAAACCTGCTACTGCTTCCGGTTTGGCTAATACCCTACAAAATAAAACGGTAATTGACATATTTTTTTCGTTAGGATTTTGTTTTAAATTAATTGGTTAAATTGTATCGATAAAATATCTAATTTTTGTTTCAGGGGAAGCCCACTGTAAAGCTCCCACTACCTAAACCTAAGGCTATGCCTATGGAGGAAATGGAAGATGAATCCAGCGAGGGTGAAGAAACTGAAGATGATGAAAATTTGGAGGAAAGTGCAAAGCCTGCAGTTACAGCTAACCAAAAAATGGAAGAGGAATTCAGCGGGGACGAGCAAACAGTTGTTTTGAAAAAGGTTGCAGCGGCCTTGAAACCAGTTGCTGCTATCACTGAGGAGAATTGGGAGGATGAAAGTACCGGGGAGGAGGCATCTGAAGATGACGATAATGAAGAATCAGTTATTGCTGCAGCTGCACCTAAATTGGATAACGTGAGAATTGCCGGAACGGTGGAGGCAGCAGAAGAGGACGAAACAGAAGATGAAACTGACGAAACCGAAGATGAGGATGAGGACGACGAAAGCAATGGAGAGACAGCCAATGATGAAAACATGGATGGAGAAGAGGAACATGAGGCCGACGAAAGCAATGGAAAGACAGCCAATGATGAAACCATAGATGGGGAAGAGGATGATGAGGTGGAAGACAGCGTGAGTGTAGGAGAATCAGCGGGGGGCGTTTCCGCAGAGGAACAAGAACTCTCCGAGGAAGAAGAGAATGAATCTGGAGAGGATGAAGAGGACTCTGGAGAGGATGAAGAGGACTCTGGAGAAGATGAAGATGGTTCTGGAGAGGAGGCAGAGAATTCCTTTGGTCCAACCACTGATGTCGAATAACTTGCAAGGTTCCTTAACATTATTTTAACAAGACTGACTACATATTTTTACTCAATTTTAACTCGTTCTAATCACATTTTGTGAAGGCATTCGTATTTAAATGCTAATTTCATTGGAATAAACTAAAAAACGATACAATCGTGCAATTAAATATTGGGAATTTAGGCTTTAATAACGTAATGATTTATGACTCCAGTTGGCAGTTAACGACTACCCATCATGCAATTAGGAAAAGGTATTTCACCCCAAAAGCAAAAGGTACACAAGCCTGGAGAGCCTAATACTCATTAAGTACTTATTACGTCTCTTTTATTGTTTTCTTCATAATAATGGCATGCCTGCGACAATGTCCCTCCACGATAACAATCGTTCACGCGACTTTTTCCTTTCTTTTCATTTTATTATCCGTCCATAATCCCACACTGATGGGACCATTAAAGAGGCAAGTGTCAAAAAATCGCCATTGTAAATCACACACTTAATATAAATTTAGATGTAGCACGAGTGAAATATTTTCAGATTCAGACTATCATATACTAACAAAAATAGGAACTTGAACCGAAGATTCTAAGACCCGTCCATCAGTATTATTATTTATTATATTATCATGTCTCATTTGAATCTGACAGCCAGATGATGAATTATAATGTGTAAAAATCATAACTTTTTTTTTTGCAAAATTCTGAGTTTTTGGATTTGTCGTCGAAATGATATTTATTTAGTTTGTATTACTGCCATTTTCTTAATTGGAGGTGTTTTAGTATAGCCCGTCGCAGGTTGTTACGCAAAAAGTTTCATGCATTTCGGACTCTGAGTGGGAGATCCTCGTCGGAGTCGGAGTTACAAATCCTGTGTCTGTCTGTATGCACCCATTTAATTACAAAGTATGTCTAGCAGATGCGGCTGCTGCTCTTCGCTGGCACTCTCTTCCCAAAAGTGTGAACGTGGGAAGAACACTTTAACTTCATCCTATGATTTTAATGTACGTATATTCCATAAGTAGCACTATCATCAGCTTCTCATCAGTCCGATTCTTGACTCTGCTGCACATTTTTTTCTCTTCATTTCCAATTTCCACTCGGTGTAGAGAGGTTCGTTGTGTCTCTGCAAAAGGTTGCAACGGGGTTTTGCTTGCTATGAAGCTCTGAGTGACTGAATAGCGTGCGCACATTTTTTTTTATTGAACTTTCATGCGAGGAAAACAAAAGCAGAATTAATCACTTCAACGTGATGTAAGCAAGAGTTTTCATAGTTACCACGTGCTTTCTTACTATCCTGACAAGTTTACTGTTTGCGGAATTAATTTGATGGAACCGGAAGCTCATTGCGGGCTGCGTAATCTTCAGTGGCCTGTTGGGACATTCTTTAATTTTATTACGGAGCGATTTGGAAACAAAATGTGACATTAATGCATTTGCAAATGGAAGTTGTGTGTCAAATTATCATTTAGATAAAGTGAAAATTGGGGGATCCCGTTACATATACTAGATGGAAACTGTTTTAAGCATGTTTTGTGTGGAATGTAAGATTTCTTCATAGCATGGGATTTCTGACGGTGGAAAATTCGTTTCAGATAATGGTAAGTTGTTTTCAACTTTTCTTGATCTTTATCTTGTTTTATATTTATTTACTTGTTAAGCAAAACCGAAGCAAAAGTTTGTTGTTCACCTGTAGTGATACATGACTACTTAACGAAATTTTGGTTGAAAAACGATTGTGCAAGCTCTATGCTACATTTCACTCCAATCACATTAAAGCTTGCAGTCAACGGTTGAAGAAAACACAATAGAATATTTACATACCGTAATACTCTATTAGTTTCTAATGTGTTGGCATAAATATCTGTCAAAGTAGGCAATATTGATAGAACGATTCATATTAGTTGGAGACATCGTTTCCCTAATCATAATCATGATCTCCTTAATTATGCGTTGTTCTAATCCCATAGCATTTGATTTGTAGCATAATCATTTTTATAGGGAAGCACATGCGTGCTAGCGTTGAATATGTTATTCTCTCCATTTCTGATACATCAATTGGTATGAGTCCTGATTTTTTGTAAAAATCCATTTTACACAGACACTTAGCAAGCCCAGTTTTTTCATCTTCAAAGTAACACTCAACTGCAGCTCCTCGTTTTAAAAATAAATACGCATATGATATTCATGCTTTCATGCAAATGACTTCATGAGAACTTTATTGGAACGAAATGTATGATATGATATTGCCTTTTCTTTGTGGCATGTCATTTTCATCTTCTGCTCTGCACTCTCGGTATCACCAAGCAGGCGATTACTTAAAAACTCTCATACGAGAACCACATGGCTGGCGGTTTCTGATACTCTCTTGGCATAAATTGCCTTCACAAAAAATTCCTTTCCAGATTCCAGTTTGCACACGCGTTTGTAAGTATTAACAGCTTTACCAATAAGCACTTCAATTTGTTTGGAAAGCAGTAAACTCATGTCATTTTGTTGCTCATTACTGTTATTGAGTCAATCCACTTTATAATCCCATTAAAGAGTCACCATGAAAAGAATCGTTTGCAAGATTTGCCGAACGATTTAGGTTCAGTTGTACAAATAAATAGATGTTGATAGTACTTCATAAGCAGAATAAATATAACCATGCAAAAAATTTGCAGTGAACCATTCATCGATTTTTGTTATTATGATCGATTGAATTGAAAAACTGAATTTCTCATGTAGTCGTTTTTCTGATGTTATAAATTTATTTAAGTCATACGTGGCCAGAATATCAATCAGTTAGTGGACTATGAGAAGTTGCATGAAAGGAGACTCTTTGAATAAGGAAATTTCGAAAAAAGTACATTCCGAAGTGCTTGAGTTATGCGAACAGAACTCCAAAGGTTATGCATGAGAAACAACTGAGAATATTGTGAGGAAGTCGAAATGATGTGTATCTTCTTTAGATCTTATC